>JAPYYA010004601.1:0-11637 GCA_028533165.1 Leontopithecus rosalia | reverse complement strand
CAGCCAGTTAACAACAAATGGCAGTAACCCTAAATTTAAATCGACTAAATCCCCCATTCAAAAGACACAGCCAAAACCCAACGGCATGTTACATCCAGACCCGTTTCACATGCAAGGATACACAAAGACTCAAAACAAAGGGATGGAGAAAGATTTACCAACCATAGGGAGAGCAAAAATAAATAAATAAATAAATAAATAAATAGCAGGAGCTGCAACTCTCGTATTGAGTAAAATTGATTTTAAAGCAACAAAGATACAGTGGTAAAAGGATCAGTGCAGCAACAAGAGCTAACGATCCTAACACCCAGATACATAGAGACTTAGATTCAATGAGACAGAAAATTAATAAGGATATCAACTTAGATCAACTCGAACTCAGATCCAGAACAAGTAAACTTAATAAATATTTATAGAGCTCTCCACTTCAAATACACAAAATATACATTCTTGTCAATACCACATCACACCTACTCATAGGTTTAAATGAAACCTTGATTGGTCATTATTAATACCCATTTTTTTTTTCAGAATAAAGCAATATTTCTGTTCACCCTCCCTCTTTCTCTTCCTCTTTCTTCCTCTCCTTTGCTCATTTTTTTCTTTCTTTACTTCTCTCAAAAAAAGAAAGAAATCAACTTGTAAACCTCTAGATCCAGGTCGGCAATATCTCTCTCATTGCTTGATTTCCTTCCTTCCCTTCCCTCCCTCCCTCCCTCCCTTCCTCCCTTCCTCCCTTCCTCCCCCCACCCAAAAAAAAAACTACCAAAAAAAAAACCATAAAATATCAACCTTGCTGTGGCAGAGTTTTAAAACTTGTGGATAAGATCAAGAGGCATGAAACACCAGTGAAGACATTTGATGCTTCACTGTATGGTACTAAATGTAAATGAAATGAAAATTCAGAGAAATGAGAGGTTAGCACAGGCTTCAGGAATAATGAAGATGTGGTTTTGTAGAAGGGATGAACTTAAAATGAGCTTTGAAAAATAGACATCAGAGAAGAAAGGGAGAGAGAAAAGGAGGAAAACTGGCATGAAAGGAGAAAGAAATATGATGGATCCTGAGAACAGAAAAGAAACTAACTTGGCTGGAGTAGAGAAATGAGGAATTGTGAGAAATAAGTACAGTGGGTGATTCTTACGAGTGATTTGAAAGCCAGGCAGGTACGTATGAACTCAATGAGATGGGCGACAACTGAAGGATTGATGAGAGTTACTATTTGGGGAGATTACTCTGGTGGCAGCCTTCTGTGTGATGGAGTATAGGGGCAGGACACAGCAACTCTGAGCGTTCTACCCATGACCAAGTTCTTTGGGCTGTCAGACTTGTGTTGTTGTTGTTGTTGTTGTTGTTGTTGTTGTTGTTGTTGTTTAATATTTGGGCTCAATTATTCTTCTTTTGCTATATTGCAAGGTGACTTTCATACTCAGTCAAACTTTTTACTCCTGATCTATCACCACTTGTATTTGAAACAACTTAGAGACCCTTAAGTTAGAGATCCTTAGAAGGACCATTTAAGGGTAGATATTCGCAGAGACATTCAACTTTAAATGCTTAACTCTGGTATTACTCTTTTTTGGGAACTTTGGGTTTGGGTGAGGCAAGGTGAGGAGATGCAATTAGTGTGACCACTAGATGTCACTTTTGCTGGGTTGCCTCAAGGTTACATGCACAGTATTCCGTGGCTTAAAATGAAACTTTTTCCGTTCAGAAGAAAAATTTTAAGTTTCTAATACTTGCAACCAAAATGCTTCCCAACTCAGCAGTCCTCCAAATCCAATCTCCTCCCAGGATGCAAATTCAAGTTACTTACCTGGGGATATGTTATAATTTCTAAAATAAGCAGGCTGCTATTTTTGCATTTTTGCTTCTTAATACAGCTTCCTTCATTAGCACTGGGTTTTCTGAGGTACTGTATGGAGGGCTGGGCTATTGCTTCTTAAAGAGTAAACAGCCATAATGATGTAATGGATTTGTTCTTTTTCAAGTGATTTTAGAAATGCTTTAATTATTTAATATCTGACCTGGAGTGTTTGATTTAGTTACACGTATCACAGATTTATTGTGACAGCAGAACTCCAGAGTTCTCTGTTCACTGTTTTAGAATGTAGGTTTTAATGTAGGGGATTATTTGGAAGCCCAAAGCACACTTTTGAATGTGTTTACACAGTCCTAAATACCACACCATTAAAGATATTTTGGATATTTTAATTATTTTAGATGTTTAGGCTATAGCTATGATCTGAACAACATAGCATCCTATAACAACATGCTTTGTGTACATAATAAAGGCTCTTAAGTAGCACTGTATGTACCCTTTGTAAATACATGCTACATAAAATACCTTATAAAATATTTAATGACCATCTTCTATAGTAACTGAGCTGTATTTAACCAAAATTCCTGGGGTTATTTTCTATCCCACAAAGATACTATTTAAATTAAGGTGGTCAGAAGCTAACTACACACTAAAATGGAAGCAAGGATTTTATAAGCCTGCATTCTTAAGCATCTGGATTTTTTTTTTCCATCTCCTGCTTTCTTGGGGTCACAGAAGCATTCTATTTCTTATTTCTATCACTGATTGTAATTTCATAAAAGAGTTAAAGATGAGGCTATCACAAACTACTATTTTATTGAATTAAGGTGATAAAAGAAAAAGATGCATTATTGTTCTTCAAACTTGTGTAAGTGGGTACAGATACTTTATTAGAAATATTTTTTGTGATGCTTCCAAGCCTGATTTTTTTCCCTAAACTTTGGGAGGCATATATGAGCAGGTTTCCATGTCATACTTTTCTCTTAGACCTCTGCATCCCCAGAGAACTGCTTAGTGACTTCCTCAACCAGAATCTTAAAAGCACAAAATCAGTGAGACTCATCTCACACCATGATTTCAGAACATCGGGCATTATAGATTCAAGGCATTGTAAGCAAATAAAAGATTCTGAGGGCAAAGACCTTCAAAATCCCAGACAAGATATGCTGGTCCAGCAGTGACAGCCAAACAGCCAGCTTTGTGGGGACACTGTGGATATTCAAAAGGAGAATGCTCTTATTTCTCCTCTCATAGACTCTAAAGAAAGCTTTCTTTTCTATCTTTCTAAGTCATCACAAGAGAGATCTAGGCTGACAGATTCTCTGAGCAGCATCCATGCAACTTGAAATTAAATGACCACAAAACTTTCTCTCTGTATACATACCAAGAAGATATGAAAAAGTACATCAATCATTAATTAATTAATTTTTGTTTTACTTTAGGTTCTGGGATACATGTGCAGATCATTCAGGTTTGTTTCATAGGTATACATAGTTATACATATGCCATGGTGGTTTGCTGCACCTATTGACCTGTCACCAAATTCCCTCCCCTCAGCTCCCACCCCTCAACAAGCTATGGTGTGTGTTGTTGCCCGGTGTCCATGTGTTCTCATTGTTCAGCTCCCACTTATAAGTGAGAACATAGGGTGTCTGGTTTTCTGTTCCTGTTAGTTTGCTGAGGATGATGGTTTCCAGCTTCATTCATGTCCTTGCAAAGGACATGATCTCATTCCTTTTTATGGCTGCATAGTATTCCATGGTGTATCTGTACCACAGTGTCTTTCTCCAGTCTATCATTGATAGCCATTTGGGTTGGTTCCATGTCTTTGCTATTGTAAATAGTGCTGAAATAAACATATGTGTGCATGTGTCTTTATAGTAGAATGATTTATAATTATTTGGGTATATACCAAGTAATGGGATTGCTGAGTCAAATGGTGTTTCTGGTTCTAGATCCCTGAGGAATCGCTACACTATCTTCCATGATTGGTGAACCAATTTACATTCCCACCAACAGTGTAAGAGCAACCTTATTTCTCCACAGTCTTGCCAGCATCTATTGTTTCTTTTTAATAATCATATATATTTTTTCATGTTTGTTGGCCACATAAATGTCTTCTTTTGTGAAGTGTCTGTTCATAATCTTTGCCCACTTTTTGATGGGGTTGTTTGCTTTTTTCTTGTAAATTTGTTTAAGTTCCTGGTAGATTCTGGATATTGGACCTTTGTAAGATGGGTAGATTGCAAAATTTCTCTCCCATTCTGTAATTTGTCTGTTCACTCTGATGATAGTTTCTTTTGCTGTGCAGAAGATCTTTAGTTTAATTAGATTCCATTTGTGAATTTTGGCTTTCATTTCAATTGCTTTTGGCACTTTTGTCATAAAGTCTTTGCTCATGCCTATGTCCTGAATGGTATTGCCCAGGTTTTTTTCTAAGGTTTTTATGGTTTTGGGTTTTACATTTGTCTTTAATCCATCTTGAGTTAACTTTTGTATAATGTGTAAGGAAGAGGTCTAGTTTCAGTTTTCTGCATATGGCTAACCAGTTTTCCTAGCACCATTAATTGAATAGGAAATCCTTCCCCATTGCCTGTTTTTGTCAGGTTTGTTGAAGATGAGATGGCTGTAGATGTATGGTGTTATTTCTGAACTCTCTATTCTATTCCATTGGTCTATATGTCTGTACCACTACTGTGCTCTTTTGGTTACTGTAGCCTTGTAGTATTGTTTGAAATCAGGTAGCATGATGCCTCCAGCTATGTTCATTTTGATTAGGATTGTCTTGGCTATATGAGCTCTTCTTGGGTTTCATATGAAATTTAAAATAATTTGTTCTAATTCTGTGAAGAATGCCAATGGTAGTTTCATGAAAATCGCATTGAATCAATAAATTACTTTGGGCAGTATGGCCATTTTCACAATATTGATTCTTCCTATACATCAGCATGGAATGTTTCTCCATTTTTTTGTGTCATTGCTTATTTCCTTGAGCAGTGGTTTGTAGTCCTCTTTAAAGAGATCCTTCACATCCCTTGTTAGCTGTATTCCTAGGTATTTTATTCTTTTTGTAGCAATTGTGAATGGGAGTTCATTCATGATTTGGCTCTCTGCTTGTCTGTTCTTGATGTATAGGAATGCTTGTGATTTTTGAACATTGATTTTGTATCCTGGGACTTTGCTGAAGTTGCTTATCAGCTTAAGGAGATTTTGGGCTGAGACTATGGGGTTTTCCAAATATAGGGTTATATCATCTGCAAACAGAGATGATTTTACTCCTTCTCTTCCTATTTGAATACTCTTTATTTCTTTCTCTTGCCTGATTGGCCTGACCAGAACTTCCAATACTACATTGAATTGGAGTGGTGAGAGAAAACATCCTTGTCTTGTGCCAGTTTTCAAATAGAATGCTTCCAGCTTTTGCCCATTCAGTATGATACTAGCTGTGAGGTTGTCATAAATAGCTCTTATTGAAATATGTTTCATTAATACCTAGTTTATTTAGTGCTTTTGGCATGCAGAAGTGTTGAATTTTATTGAAGGCCTTTTCTGCATCTATTGAGATAATCATGTGGTTTTTGTCATTGGTTCTGTTCATGTGATTGATTACGTTTATTGATTTGTGTATATTGAACCAGGCTTGCATCCCAGTGATGAAGCTGACTTGATTGTGGTGGAAAATCTTGTTAATGTGCTACTGGATTTGGTTTGCCTGTATTTTATTTAGGATTTTTGCATCCATGTTCTAAGGGATATTGATCTGAAATTTTTTGTTATTGTTGTGTCTCTACCAGGTTTTGCTATCAGAATGATGCTAGCCCTATAAAATGAGTTAAGGAGGAGTCCCTCTTTTTCGGTTGTTTGGAATATTTTCAGAAGGAATGATACCATCTCCTTTTTGTACCTTAGGTAGAATTCAGCTGTGAATTCTTCTGGTCCTGGGATTTTTTTTTTAATTGGTAGGCTATTAACTACTGCCTCAATTCCAGAACTTGTTATTGGCCTATTCAGGGATTCAACTCCTTCCTGGTTTAGTCTTGGGAGTGTGTATGTGTCCAGGAATTTATCCATTTCTTCTAGATTTTCTAGTTTATTTGCATAGAGGCATTTATAGTATTCTCTGATGGTAGTCTGTATTTCTGTGGGATCAGTGGTCAAGCCCCTTTATCATTTTTTATTATGTGTAGTTGATTCTTCTCTCTTTTTTATTAGTCTATTATTAGAATAGACCCTGGCTAAGGGTCTATTCATTTTGTTAACCTTTTCAAAAAAACATCTCCGGATTCATTGATTTTTTTGAGAGTTTTTTGTGTGTGCGTGTGTCTTTATCTCCTCAGTTCTGCTCTGATCTTAGTTATTTCTTGTCTTATGCTAGATTTTGAATTTGTTTGCTCTTGCTTCTCTAGTTATTTTCATTGTGATGTTAGGGTGTCAATTTTAGATCTTTCCCACTTTCTCATGTGGGCATTTACTGCTATAAATTTCCCCCTTAACACTGCTTTAGCTGTGTCCCAGAGATTCTGACACATTGTGTTTTTGTTCTCATTGGTTTCAAAGAACTTCTTTCTTTCTGCCTTAATTTTATTATTTACCCAGTGGTCATACAGGAGCAAGAGTGTTTTACTTCCAGTTATGTGGTCAATTTTAGAATAAGTGCAACATGGTGCTGAGAAGAATGTATATTCTGTTGATCTGGGCTGGGGAATTCTATAGATGTCTATTAGGTATGCTTGATCCAGAGCTGAGTTCAAGTCCTACATATTCTTGTTAATTATCTGTCTTATTGATATGTCTAATATTGACAGTGGGGTGTTAAAGTCTCCCACTATGATTGTGCAGGAGTCTAAGTCTCTTTGTAGGTCTCTAAGAACTTGCTTTATGAATCTGGATGCCCCTGTATTGGACACATATATATTAAAGATAGTTAGCTCTTGTTGCATTGGTCTCTTAACCATTATATAATGCCCTTCTTTTTTGATCTTTGTTAGTTTAAAGTCTTTTTACCAGAGACTAGGATTGCAACCCTTGCTTTTCTTTTGCTTTCCATTTGCTTGATAAATATTCCTCTATTCCTTTATTTTGAGCCCACATGCATCTTTGCATGTGAGATGAATCTCCTGAATACAGCACACAGATGGACTCTTGATCCAGTTTGCCAGTCTGTGTCTTTTAATTGGGGCATTAAGCCCATTTACATTTAAGGTTAATATTGTTATGTGTGAATTTGATCCTGTCATTATGATGCTAGCTGGTTATTTTGCCCATTAGTTGACACAGTTTCTTCAGAGCAATGAAGGTCTTTGCATTTTGGTATGTTTTTGCAGTGGCTGGTACTGGTTTTTCCTTTGCATATTTATTGCTTCCTTCAGGAGGTCTTGTAAGACAGACCTGGTGGTGACAAAATCTCTCAGCATTTGCCCCTGTCTGTAAAGGAGTTTATTTATCCTTAACTATGAAGTTTAGTTTGGCTGAATATAAAATTCTGGGTTGAAAATTCTTTTCTTTAAGAAGGTTGAATATTGGTCCCCACTCTCTTCTGGCTTGTAGGGTTTCTGCAGTGAGATCCACTCTGAGTCTGATGGGCTTTCCTTTCTCTCTGGCTGCTCTTAACATTTTTACTTTCATTTCAGAACCTTGGTGAATGTGACAATCATGTGTCTTGGGGTTGCTCTTCTCAGGAAGTATCTTTGTGGTGTTCTCTGTCTTTCCAGAATTTGAATGATGGCCTGTCTTGCTAGGCTGGGGAAGTTCTGGATAATATTCTGCAGTGTATTTTCCAGCTTGCTTCTATTCTCCCTGTCACTTTCAGGTACACTAATCAAACATGGGTTTGGTCTTTTTACATAGTCCCATATTTCTTGGAGGTGTATTAGTTCCTTTTAATTCTTTTTCTATAATTTTGTCTTTACACTTTATTTCATTAAGTTGATCTTCAATCTCTGATATCCTTTCTTCCACTTGATCAATTCAGCTACTGACACTTATGAATGCTTCACAAAGTTCTCATGCTATGGTTTTCAGCTCCATTAGGTCATTTATGTTCTTCTGGTTATTCTAGTTAGCAATTCCTGCAACCTTTTATCAAGGTCTTAGTTTCCTTGCATTGTGTTAGAATGGTTAGAACATGCTGTTTTAGCTCAGAGGAGTTTACTATTACCCACTTTCTGAAGCCTACTTCTGTCAATTCATCAAACTCATTCTTTGTCCAGTTTTGTTCCCTTGATGGTGAGGATTCGTGATCCCTTGGAAAAGAAGAGTAATTCTGGCTTTTGGAAATTTAGCCTTTTTGCACTGTTTTTCTCTTTTTTTTTTTTTCTATCTTCATGGATTTATCTACCTTGGGTCTTTGATATTGGTGACCTTCTGACAGGGTTTTTGTGTGGGCGTCCTTTTTGTTGATCTTGACGCTATTCCTTTCTGTTATTAGTTTTCCTTCTAACAGTCAGGTCCCTCTTCTGCAGGTCTGCTGGAGTTTGCTAGAGGTCCACTCCAGACCATGTTTGCCTGGGTCGTACCAGCAGAGGCTGCAGAACAGCAAAGATTGCTACCTTTTCCTTCCTCTGGAAGCTTTGTTCCAGAGGGGTAGCTGCCAGATGCCAGCTGGAGCTCTCTTGTATGAAGTGTCCATCAACCCTTGCTGGGAGATGTCTCCCAGTCAGGAGGGGGTCAGGGACCCACTTGAGGAGGCAGTCTGTCCCTTAGCAGAGTTCAAGCCCACCCTCCCTCTGCTCACCCTCCATGGGCTGCACCCACTGTCTAACCAGTCCCAATTAGATGAACTGCATACCTCAGTTGGAAATGCAGAAATCACCTGCCTTCTGCATTTGTCTTACTGGGAGCTACAGATCAGAGCTGTTCCTATTCAACCATCTTGCCTCCCTTCAATATGGATAACTTTTAAAGAACTTTAGATACTAATCAGAAAAGAAAAGAATTGTCCTGTTTTTCATGAAATATAAAGCAGAGATTTATAAATCTCAAATTAAACTCAGAATCAGTCAGTTATCTTCATCAATTCTTCTGTAGCAACAATTCTTAACAAAGCTTAAACAATCTGAAAAAGCTGATACATATTTAAGATATTTACCCCCTGATATTGTGAAGTCTATATTTTTAAGTTACAATGTTTATCCACAGATACATTACATATTTTCCATTAGGAATCATGTTAGTAATACTTTTGGGAGTTTAAGTCATTTATAGGATACTTCAGAGCAATCAAAAACAAACTGCTAGTATTCTTTACTCTATCAGAAGCCATACAAATGTTTCTTAATTTATGTGATGCAATAATATTTGTAATGTAGATAGTTATTTCTACTTGAATTCAAAATATGGCAACAATAGAGAATCGGGTATTTGGTGGAAATCCCAACTTTAAGCTTAATAAGACAGAAGAACTTTTTGATCACTGGCAACTGGAAAAAGAAAAAAAAGTTTGTGTTTAGTTTTATGAAAATATATTTTCAAATTAACAAATAGTGAAGTTTGATGGAATGTTTTAATATAATCTAAAATTTAAACATTCAGATGGGAAGCCTATATTAAAGGGAAAAAAAAAGACAGTGAAAATTCCCGGAAAAGTGTCCCAAGAGATATGTGTTCTACATGATGACTTGTCTGGAGTTCACTTTGGAAATGTTCTCTCTCCAGATGCTCCCACACTCCAACATGGGACCTATGCCAGCTACACACCACATTCACGCAAAGAGGAGGATGATGTCTTTCCCAAATCCAAACCCTGCATCAGAAGGGAAAAGGAGCTTACAACTACACAGGGGACATCTCATAAACTGTTTCACAGTATTTAAAATATGTTTTAAATATGTGGATTCCCATATTTGTAAATTTGTGTAGTCAGGTGTTACTGCTTGAAGGTGTACAGGTGGTTCCCTCCATAAGGTTACCCAGACAAGGGAGCTCAAGTGCAGACTGACTGTGCACACTGCTAGGGCTGTGGGACCTGAAGCAAGGGGCACCTTGTTCTACTTCAAATAAGGCACCATATGCTGTAGTAGCAGTCTCCCATCCTATATACTGTGCTCTGTCCTTTTCAATTCCTGCCATGCACCTAGAGAGAAGAGGCAACGTTGTATATTTCCTGTGTCAATTACAGATGCTAACTCCCCCCACCACACTCCCTCAAATAAGTTAATAACCCAACAACTATGAGATTTAGAGAAATTGGTACATTTTAGAAAGAATATTTTCAGTCTCTGTCCTCAAATGTGAATGCAGAAAACTACCATCAAAAGCAATAATCACAGAGGCAAGAAGAGAAAGAAAGAAGAAAGGAAAAAAAAGGAAAAGAGAGAAAGAAGAAAGAAAGCAAGAGAGAGAGAAATAAAGAGAGAGAAAGGGAAGAAAGAAATAAAGGAGGGAAGGAAGGAAAAGGAGGGAGGGAAGGCTTTTAGGTACTCAGGGAGGTGAACCGGGAAAGTCTCTACGGTGCTGTTCTTTGAGGAGCCTGAAATGCTGGGGAAACCACCCAAACATCTTCCCCACTGTCTTGCTGAAAATCATTAAGAGTTAAGACATGCATTCTCGATGAAGGGGATATTCCCTTCAGGTGTGGGTGGGATTGGTTCTTGGGGGATAAAATCTTGCTCTTTTTGTGTGTGACTGTATAGGAAATCTGTGGAGACAGACTGCCAATATGTCGTAGTAAAATTTCATAGGGAAGATGATTAGCAAAAAAATTAAAAAATGTCCATAAAAGTTCCTGGGTCAGAGGGATACAATGATGAAAAAACAGGTTGAGAAACACTTGATTAGGCATGTTCTTGAGAAAAGCCCTGTCAAGGTTATGTTGGCCAGAACAACATAGAATCAAACAGTGAATCAAAAATTACTCAGCAAAACATGTGTAGAGTTCTATATTAGCTAGTATAAAAGAACACAAGAGATATAAAATTTGGTCTCTTTTTTTCTAAGGTATGCATAGATTAGTTGGATTGAGAGAATCTAGCACAGAATAAATAGATGCTGATATGGGTTCGATATGTGAATATATAAGGAACTATTTAATGAATAAGACCTACTATTTAATAGCACATCAGGGTGACTATAGTCAATGATAACTTCTTTTTTTGTGGGGGGAAGGGAGGAAGGCAGGAAGGGAGGAAAGGAGGAAGGGAGGGAGGAAGGAAGGGATGAAGGAAGCAAGGAAGGGAGGGAGGGAAGGAGGGAGGGAGGGAGGGAGGGAGGGAAGGGAAGGGAAGGAAGGAAATCAAGCAATGAGAGAGACATTGCCGACCTGGATCTAGAGGTTTACAAGTGGATTTCTTTTCTTTTTTTCCTCTTTTTTTGAGAGAAGGAAAGGAAAAAAGGAGTAAAGGAGAGGAAGAAAGAGAAGAGAGAGAGGGAGGGTGAATGAAAATATTGCTTTATTCTGAAAAAAATGGGTATTAATAATGGCCAATCAATGTTTCCTTTAAACCTATGGGTAGGTGTGATGTGGTATTGACAAGAATGTATGTTTTGTGTATTTGAAGTGGAGAGCTCTATAAATATTTATTAAGTTTACTTGTTCTGGATCTGAGTTCGAGTTGATCTAAGTTGATATCCTTATTAATTTTCTGTCTCATTGAATCTAAGTCTCTATGTATCTGGGTGTTAGGATCGTTAGCTCTTGTTGTTGCATTGATCCTTTTACCACTATATCTTTGTTGCTTTAAGATCTATTTTATCTGATACAAGAATTGCAATTCCTGCTTTTTATTTATTTATTTATTTTTGCTCTCCATTTGGTTGGTAAATCTTTCTCCATCCCTTTGTTTTGAGTCTTTGTGTATCCTTGCATGTGAAACGGGTCT
>JAPYYA010004600.1:0-11637 GCA_028533165.1 Leontopithecus rosalia | reverse complement strand
GGAGTGCAATGGCGCGATCTCGGCTCACCGCAACCTCCGCCTCCTGGGTTCAGGCAATTCTCCTGCCTCAGCCTCCTGAGTAGCTGGGATTACAGGCACGCGCCACCATGCCCAGCCAATTTTTTGTATTTTTAGTAGAGACGGGGTTTCACCATGTTGACCGGGATGGTCTCAATCGCTTGACCTCCTGATCCACCCGCCTCGGCCTCCCAAAGTGCTGGGATTACAGGCTTGAGCCACCGCGCCCGGCCCTTTGTGGGGTTTTTTTTGAGATGGAGTTTCGCTGTTGTTACCCAGACTGTAGTGCAATAGCGCGATCTCGGCTCACCGCAACCTCCGCCTCCTGGGTTCAGGCAATTCTCCTGCCTCAGCCTCCCGAGTAGATGGGATTACAGGCACACGCCACCATGCCCAGCTAATTTTTTGTATTTTGAGTAGAGACAAGGTTTCACCATGTTGACCAGGATGGTCTCGATCTCTTGACCTCGTGATCCACCCGCCTTGGCCTCCCAAAGTGCTGGGATTATAGACATGAGCCACCATGCCTGGTCTTGTTTTTTTTTAAAGATGGGATTTCACCATCATGGCCAGGTTGGTCTTGAACTCCTGACCTCAGGAGATCCACTCACCTTGGCCTCCCAAAGTGCTAGGATTACAGGTGTGAGCCACCGTGCCCAGCTTAGCATTTACTTTTCTTTTCTTCTTTTTTATTTTTAATCTCACTGGGCTAAAATTTTTTTTTCCTTTTCTTTTCTTTTTTGTTTTTTGAGATACAGTCTCACTCTGTCACCAAGGCTGTAGTGCAGTGGCATGATCTCGGCTCACTGCAACCTCTGCCTCTCTGGTTCAAGAGACTCTCCTGCCTCAGCCTCCCGAATAGCTGGGATTACAGGCATGCACCATGTCACCTGGCTAATTTTTGTATTTTTTAGTAGGCATGGGGTTTGACCATATTGGACAGGCTGGTATCGAACTCCTGACCTCATGATCTGCCCGCCTTGGCCTCCCAAAGTGCTGGGATAACAAGTGTGAGCCCCCGCACCCAGCCATACACCTCTAATTTTAACCTGAGCCTCAGTGTTCAATCTCATGCAAACAGAGACTCACTGTACTCTGCCATAATCTCACCTCATGTACATGCCATACATCTTTTTGTATTCTGCTCTGCAGATATGTCATTTGTCCCATAGAAAATACCTTCATCAGGCCAGGTGTGGTGACTCATGCCTGATATCCCAGCACTTTGAGCGGCTGAGGCCAGTGGATCTCCTGAGGTCAGGAGTTCAAGACTAGCCTGGGCAACATGGTGAAAATCCATCTCTACTAAAAATACAAAAATTAGCTGGGCATGGTGGCACACGCCTGTAATCCCAGCTACTTGAGAGGTTGAGGCAGGAGAATCGCTTGAACCCAGGAAGCAGAGGTTGCAGTGAGCAGAGATTGTGCCACTGAACTCCAGCCTGGGTGACAGAGTAAGACTCGGTCTCAAAAATAAACAAATAAAATTAAATATTGAAAATAGCAGGCTGGGTGCGGTGGCTCATGCCTGTAATCCCAGCACTTTGCGAGGCCAAGGCGGGTGGATCATAAGGTCAAGGGATCGAGACCATCCTGGTCAACATGGTAAAACCCCGTCTCTACTAAAAATACAAAAAATTAGCTGGGCACAATGGCACGTGCCTGTAATCCCAGCTACTCGGGAGGCTGAGGCAGGAGAATTGCCTGAACCCAGGAGGCAGAGGTTGCGGTGAGCCGAGATCGCACCATTGCACTCCAGCCTGGGTAACAAGAGCGAAACTCTGTCTCAAAAAAAAAAAAAGAAAAGAAAAAGAAAATAGCTTTGGCCAGGTGGGGTGGCTCACACCTGTAATGGCAGCACTTTGGGAGGCCAAGGCAGACAGATCATTTGAGGCCAGGAGTTCAAGAGCAGCCTGGCCAACATGGCAAAACCCTGTTTCTACCAAAAAAAAAAAAGTAAAAGCCAGCCAGGCGAGGTGACTCACGCCTGTAATCCCAGCACTTTAGGAGGCTACGGCAGGTGGATCACCTGAGGTCAGGAGTTGAAGACCAGCCCGACCAACAAGGTGAAACCTCATCTCTACTAAAAATAAAAAAATTAGCCGGGTTTGGTGGTGGGTACCTGTAATCCCAGCTACTCTGGAGACTGAGGCAGGAGAATCGCTTGAACCCAGGAGGCGGAGGTTGCGGTGAGCCGAGATCACACCACTGCACTCTAACCAGGGTGACAGAGAAACACTCCATCTCAAAAAAAAAAAAAAAAGCAAAAAATTAGCCAGGCATAGTGGCACATGCCTGTAATCTCTGCTACTCAGGAGGCTGATGCAGGAGAATCTCTTCAACCCAGGAGGCAGAGGTAGCAGTGAGCCAAGATTGCACCAATGCACTCCAGCCTGGGCAACAGAGCAAGACTGTCTAAAGAAGAAAATAGCGGCCAGGCGCAGTGGCTCACGCCTGTAATCCCAGCACTTTGGGAGGCCAAGGCGGGTGGATCACGAGGTCAAAAGATGGAGACCATCCTGGTCAACAAGGTGAAACCCCGTCTCTACTAAAAATACAAAAATTAGCTGGGCATGGTGGCATGTGCCTGTAGTCCCAGCTACTCGGGAGGCTGAGGCAGGAGAATTGCCTGAACCCAGGAGGCGGAGGTTTCGGTGAGCTGAGATCATGCCATTGCATTCCAGCCTGGGTAACAAGAGCAAAACACCATCTCAAAAAAAAAAAATAGCTTCCAATTGCAGGAAGTCAACATGTCTCAGAGAAACCCTCACCCAGTGGCAGAGTGAAATGTGGCACATACATGTCCCCGCCTTCCATCTCTGTGGCAGGGGATTACATTAGGTGGCATACATAGTCCTCAACAGGAATCAAGCCCTCATTGCCCACTTCACGGACTTCAGCATCTTCTCCTTAGACAAGGTGTTGGCTCCCTGTCCTTCCCTGTCTTACTCTCCCTGCTACCTTTCTCTTGGTTTATTTTATTTTATTTTATTTTTATTTTTTTAAAGATGGGGTTTCACCATGTTAGTCAGGCTGGTCTCAAACTCCTGACCTCAGATGATCCGCCCACCTCAGCCTCCCAAAGTGCTGGGATTAAAGGCGTGAGCCACTGTGCCCGGCTCTCTCTCTTGGTTTAAGATCACATTCTAGGCCAGGTATGGTCGCTCATGCCTGTAATCCCAGCACTTTGAGAAGACAAGGTGGGCTGATCATGAGGTCAAGAGATTGAGACCATCCTGGTCACATGGTGAAACCCCGTCTCTACTAAAAATACAAAAATTAGCTGGGTGTGGTGGTGCGCGCCTGTAATCCCAGCTACTCGGGAGGCTGAGGCAGGAGAATCGCTTGAATTCGGGAGCCGGAGGTTGTGGTGAGCCGAGATCGTGCCATTGCACTCCAGCCTGGGCAACAAGAGCAAAACTCCGCCTCAAAAAATAAAAAAGAAATCACATTCTAAATAAACCTCTGGAACCCCAGCCTTTGTGTTCCTGTCTGCTTTAGAAAACCCAAATTAAGCCAGTGTCATTCTGATCAACAGAATGGAGTAAGAGATGCAATCAACAGGGACATGGGCTGGGCACGGTGGCTCACGCCTATAATCCCAGCACTCTGGGAGGTTGAGGAGGGCCAATCACCTAAGGCCAGGAGTTCGAGACCAGCCTAGCCAATATGGTGAAACTCTGTCTCTACTAAAAATACAAAAATTAGCCGGGTGTGGTGGTGCGTGCCTGCAGTCCCAGCTACTTGGGAGGCTGAGGTAGGAGAATCAGCTCACTCCAGGAGGTGGAGGTTGCAGTGAGTTGAGATCGTGCCACTGCACTCCAACCTGGGCAACAGACTGAAACCCTGTCTTAAAAAAAAAAAAGAAAAAGAGAAGGAAAGAACTTCTACAAGGAAGAGAGAAGGAAGCAAGGGAGGGAAGAAGGAAGGGAGACATGGAGCGAGGGAAAGAAATCCTATACAATGGGCCTGGCATGGTGGCTCACGCCTGTAATCCCAGTTCTTTTGGGAGGCCAAGGTGGGTGGATCACCTGAGGTCGGAAGCTTGAGACCAGCCTGGCCAACATGGTGAAACCCCATGGCTACTAAAAAAAAAAAAAAAAATTAGCCAGGATTGGTGGTGGGGGCCTGTAATTCCAGATCCTTGGGAGGTTGAGGCAGGAAAATCGCTTGAACCAGAGAGGCAGAGGTTCCAGTGAGCCGAGATGGTGCCACTGCACCCCAGCCTGGGCAACAGAGCAAGACTCCATCTCAACAACAACAAAGGTCTCACATGTGAAAACGTGCAGTGAACTCCCCGTTCCTCTTGGACCCCATATGTGAGTTGTTCATTTGGGACTTCAAAATACATAGATACACAGGAGGTTGACAGACGCCTTTAAAGCTTAGACTGTGGCAGGCTGATAATACTGGGCCTCAGAAACTGGTACCTCAAAACAAGGCTTCCAACACACCTCTAGAAGTGAAAGTTTCTTCCCATCCTCATTGTCCCCCAAGTCTGGCCACAGAAACTAGAAACTGACTTTCCTGTGGTGGGTCATAGACATCAGAATCCCTCTTCCCCACAGCCCGCCGTAAAACCTAAAACGTACGACTCGAATTTTCCCTCCACTTTTCCGAGTAGACACTGAGCATAAAGGAATGTTCTGTCCTGTCTTGTTTGGTTGTAGACCTACGACCCCCATTCCTGAGAGGCTTCTGCCCTCCACCCAGCGGGAGAGAACACGGCTGAGGGAGGCCAGGAGGAATCCAGACAGACAGGTTTGCTGGGTTCCCCCTGCAGAAGGCCAGGCCCGTTTTGTCCATTCCTAGGGTTTTTTTTGTTTTGTTTTGTATTTTCTCAACCATTCCTATTTCTTTTCTTTCTTTTTTTCTTTTTTTTTTTGAGACGGAGTTTCGCTCTTGTTACCCAGGCTGGAGTGCAATGGCGCGATCTCGGCTCACCGCTCCTGGGTTCAGGCAATTCTCCTGCCTCAGCCTCCTGAGTAGCTGGGATTACAGGCACACGACACCATGTCCAGCTAATTTTTGTATTTTTAGTAGAGACGGGGTTTCACCTTGTTGACCAGGATGGTCTCGATCTCTTGACCTCGTGATCCACCCTCCTCGGCCTCCCAAAGTGCTGGGATTACAGGCTTCAGCCACCACACCCGGCCTTGAACTGCTACTACTTCTTATACATTTATTTTTGCATTCTCCGGCTTTCCTGAATTCATTCATCAGATCAAAGAGTTTTTGGTAGTTTTGGGTTTTTCTAGAAGCCCCAGCAGTCACCTGCAAAGAAGGAGAATTTGACTTTCTCTTTTCCACGTTGGATATCCTTTTCTTTCTCTGCCACAGCAGGTTGCTGTCTGGCGAGGACTTCCACTACTGTGCTGTACAGGAAGGAAGAAAGTAAGCGTTTTTCTTCACAGGGTCTGGCTCTGTCGGGCTGGAGTGCAGTGGTGCAATCACGGCTCATTGCAGCCTGGACCACCTAAGGCCCAGGGGAACCTCCTGCCTCAGCTTATGAGTTGCTGGGACTACAGGTGTGCACTACTACACCTGGCTAATTTTTGTTTTTGTTTTTGAGGCAGAGTTTCGCTCTGTTGCTCAGGCTGGAATGCAATGGCGCTATCTCGGCTCACTGCAGCCTCCATCTCTCAGGCTCAAGTGATTCTCCTGCCTTAAGAAAGTTTCAAGTTCTCCTTAGCCTCCTGAGTAGCTGGGACCACAGGTGTGAGCCACTATACCTGGCTAATTTTTTTTTTTTTTTGAGACAGAGTCTTGCCCTGTTGCCCAGGCTGTTCCACAGTGGCACCATCTTGGCTCACCAGAACCTCTACCTCCCAGGTTCAAGTGATTCTCCTGCCTCAGCCTCTAATTTTTGTGTTTTTAGTAGAGACGGGGTTTCACTATGTTGGCCAGGCTGGTCTTGAACTCCCGACCTCAGGTGATCTGCCCACCTCAGCCTCCCAAAGTGCTGGGATTACAGGGATGAGCCACCGCACCCAGCCCATCTGGCTAATTTTTGTATGTTTAGTAGAGATAGGGTTTCACCATGTTGGCCAGACTGGTCTTGAACTCCTGACCTCAGGTGATCCTCCTACCTCAGCCTCAGCCTCTCGAAGTGTTGGGATTACAGGCATGAGCCATAGTGCCTGTCCTTATTTTTGTGTTTTTTGTAGAGATGAGCTTCTCAGGAGGCTGAGGCAAGAGAATTGCTTGAGATGGAGAATTGCTGGAGATGGAGGTTCCAGTGAGGGAGATTGTGCTAGCACTCCAGCCTGGGCAACAAGAGCAAGACTTTGTCTCAAAAGAAAAAGAAAAAGGCCAGGCGCGGTGGCTCACGCCTGTAATCCTAGCACTTTGGGAGGCCGAGGTGGGTGGATCACCTGAGGTCAGGAGTTCAAGACCAGCCTGGCCATAATGGTGAAACCCATCTTTTTTCCAAAAAAAAAGAGAGAAAGAGAGATTATTTCTATAAATAAACTAAACGTTACACAAAATGTATCAGTTTTGTTGGCCAGGTGCTACGGCTAACCTGTAGTCCTACCACTTTGGGAGTCCAGGGTGGGTGGATCACTTGAGGACAGGAGTTTGAGACCAGCCTGGCCAACATGGTGAAACTCTGTTTCTACTAAACATACAAAAATTAGCCAGCCATGGTGGCACCTGCCTGTAATCCCAGCTACTCAGGTGGCTGAGGCAGGAGAATTGCTTGAACCTGGGAGGCGGAGGCTGCACTTTAGCTTGGGTGACAGTCTCAAAACCAAAAAAGTTTCTCTTTGTTGAGAACAGGGAAGTGAAGAAAATTGCCCATGGGAAAAGAATGGCGCACACACACTGCATATATTCTTGGTATGTAGCATGTACTTTGTCATGACAACAGCCAGAGACCATATACCTACAACTCCTGGAGGCTAGACTGAGTCACCTGTGCAACTCCTGGGTTCTTTCTTCTTTTTTTCTGAGACGGAGTCTCGCCCTGTTGCCCAGGCTGGAGTGCAGTGGCAGGATCTCGGCTCAGTGCAACCTCCGCCTCCCAGGTTCAAGCGATTCTCCTGCCAGCCTCAGCCTCCTGAGTAGCTGGGACTACAGGCACACGCCACCACACCCACTAATTTTTGTAGTTTTAGTGCAGACAGGGTTTCACCATGTTGGGCAGGCTGATCTTGAACTGCTGACCTTGTGATCTGCCCGCCTCAGCCTCCCAAAGTGCTGGGATTACAGGCGTGAGCCACCGCGTCCGGCCCTGGGTTCTTTGTTCTGTTTGGGAGTCAGGTTCTCCTTCCTATTTCCATGCATTGGCTTCTATCAACAGTGGTGCTTCTTACCTCATGTTGCATCTCTCTGCCCGCATGCTTAGGTCTCCTGGCAAGCAGAGCTCCTTGTAGGATGGGACCGAGTTTCACTCATGTTTATCCTCCTTAGGTCATGCACAGAGCTGCATGTGCCTAGGATGCTTATTAAATGCTTTTTTTCCCCACCTTTGAGACGGAGTATTGCTCTGTTGCCCAGGCTGGAATGCAATGGTGAGATCTTGGTTCGTTGCAACCTCCGCCTCCCAGGTTCAAGTAATTCTCCTGCCTCAGTCTCTGGAACAGCTGTGATTACAGGTGCCTGCCATCATGCCCGGATAATTTTTTTTTTTTTTTAAATAGAGACAGGGTTTCACCCTTCTGGCCAGGCTTGTCTCCAATGTCTGACCTCAACTGATCCCCGACCTCTGCTTCCCACAGTGCTGGGATTATAGACATAAGATGCCACACCTGGCCTCTTAAATGTTTTTATGTGAATTTACAAATATCAGCAATCTTTAGCTCCCCCTTTTTCAGTTTGTGACTAGCTTGGGTTGGGTTGGGGGGTCCCTGACACTTGAGTATCTGGTGGACTGTGGAAAGCTGCTGTGGGTAAGACTAAGAGAGAGTAGGACTGTGAGTGGGATCCCTACTTCATAGGGTCCTTAGCAATCAATGGATTCAAACACTTAAAACATCTTAGAAGTGGATGACACAGCAAAGCCACTTCTGGGGTAAAACCTCCACCAACTGAAAGCAGGACATTGGGGCTGGGCGTGGTGACTCACGCCTGTTATCCCAGCACTTTGGGAGGCCGAGGTGGGCAGATCACAAGGTCAGGAGTTCAAGACTAGCCTGGCCAACGTGGCAGAACCCTGTCTCTACTAAAAATAGAAAAATTAGCCTGGTGTGGTGGTGGGCACCTGTAGTCCCAGCTACTCGGGACACTGAGGCAGGCGAATCGCTTGAACCCGGGAGGCGGAGATTGCGGTGAGCCAACATCGCGCCATTGCACTCCAGCCTGGGTAACAACAGCGAAACTCTGTCTAAAAAAAAAAAAAAAAAAAGTTGAATGGTGGTTGCCGGGGCTGCAGGGAGAGGAGGAAGGGGGTCAGTGAGCGGAGTTTCAGTCTTGCAGGACGGAACCAGCTTGGGAGGTGGATGCTGGTGATGATAGCACAACAGTGTGGATGTACTTAATGTCACCAAATAGCACGCTTAGAAATGGTTAAAATGGCCGGGCGTGGTGGCTCACGCCTCTATTCCTAGCACTTTGGGAGGCTGAGGTAGGCAGATCACCTGAGGGGAGGAGTTTGAGACCAGCCTGATCAACATGGAGAAACCCCGTCTCTACTAAAAGTACAAAAACTAGCTGGGCATGGTGGCGGTGCCTATAGTCCCAGCTACTCAGGAGGCTGAGGCAGGAGAATCGCTTGAGCCTGGAAAGCAGAGGTTGCAGTGACCCGAGATCCAGCCACTGCACTCCAGCCTGGGCGACAGAGCGAGACTCCATCTCAAAAAAAAAAAAAAGTTAAAATGGCCAGCATGGTGGCTCAAGCTTGTAATCCCAGCACTTCGGGAGGCCAAGGTGGGAGGGTCGTTTGAGCCCAGGAGGTTGAGGCTGCAGTGAGCTATCATCATGCTGCTGCCCTCCAGCCTGGGCAACAGAGTAAGATTCTGTCTCAAAACGACCACAACGACACACGAATAACATAAAATTTACTCTCTTAACCTCTCCTTTCTGGCCTGCTTTTTATTTTTATTTATTATTATTATTATTATTATTATGTTTTTCTTTTTTTTTTTAAGACAGGGTTTCACCGTGTTGGCCAGGATGGTCTCGATCTCCTGACCTCATGATCCACCCCCCTCGGCCTCTCAAAGTGCTGGGATTACAGGCGTGAGCCACCCCGCCTGGCCTATTATTATTAATTTTTGAGATAGAGTCTTGCTCTGTCACCCAGGGTGGAATGCAGTGGCATGATCTCCGCTCACTGCAACCTCTGCCTCCCAGGTTCAAACAGTCCTCCTGCCTCAGCTTCCTGAGAAACTGGGACTGAGGGTGCCTGCCAGCACACCAGGCTAATTTTTGTATTTTTAGTAGGGACCGGGTTTCAATATGTTGGCCAGGATGGTCTCAGTCTCTTGACCTTGTGATCTGCCCGCCTCGGCCTTCCAAAGCGCTGGGATTACAGGGGTGAGCCACCGCACCCGGCCTGTTTTTATATTTTTTAAAACATGATCTCTCTCTGTTGCCAAGGCTGGGAGTGCAGTGGTGTAGACACGGTTCATTGCAGACTCCACCTTCTGGGCTCAAGTGATCCTCCCACCTCAGCGTCTGGAGTAGCTGGAGCACCACATACAGCTAATTTTTTGACTTTTTGTAGAGATGGGGTCTTGATATGTTGCCCAGGCTGGTCTCAAACTTTCTGGCCACCAGCAATCCTCCAGCCTCGGCCTCCCAAAATGCTGGCATTACAGGCATGAGCCACTGTGCCCAGCTGACTTTGATATTTCTGTAGTTCCTGGCAAGGGGTGATTCTAAGATTTTTTTTTTTTTTTCTGAGACTGAGTCTTACTCTGTTGTCCAGGCTAAGTGCAATGGCGAGATCTTCGCTCACTCCAACCTCCGCCTCCTGGGTTCAGGCGACTCTTCTGCCTCAGCCTCCCAAGTAGGTAGGACTACAGGTGTGCGCCACCACCCCTGGCTAATGTTTTTTGTGTTATTTAGTAGAGAGGGGGTTTCGCCACCCTGGCCAGGCTGGTCTCAAACTCCTGACCTTGAGATCCTGCCCCCCACCCCACCTCAGCTACCCAAAGTGTTATGATTATGGGCGTGAGCCACCACACCCTTTAAGATTTTTATTTTTTAATCTTTATAGCAGTGCCTTATCTACTGGTAAAGATGTTTTTTAAATTGCGATAAAAATACACATAACAGGTGTGGTGCTGTGGCTCAGCCTGTAATCCCAGCATTTTGGGAGGCTGAGGTGGGAGGATTGCTGGTGGCCAGAAAGTTTAAGACCAGCCTGGGCAACATATCAAGACCTCATCTGTACAAAAAGTAAGAAAATTAGCTGTGCCATGTGGTCCCAGCTACTCCAGAGGCTGAGGTGGGACGATCTCTTGAGCCCAGAAGCTGGAGGCTGCAATGAACCGTGTTTGCACTACTGCACTCCCAGCCTGAGCGACAGAGAGAGACCCTACCTCTCCCACACCCAAAAGAGAAGATTAATGCCTGATTGCATCACTGCAGATAAGCCCACCCGGCAGGTCTAGTCTGTCCCTCCCTACAGGCGTGGGAGTCAATAGGGTCTCCGCGGTTCCCGCTGCTTTTTAAAGATCCTGCAGCTCCAGCTCAGGTCGGTTTGCAGTGGGCCTCGCTGCCTGGGATCTTGGACTCCTCGGTCGTCGCAAGCAGTCTGGTAAAAGTCTTGGGTGCCCCCTCTTCGGGGCGCACGGTTCGGGGTCCCGGAAGGAGACCTCTGCAATGTGCGCGCGCTGCTGCATCCGCCGGCCCCCCGGGGCTGGCTGCGGAGAGACCCGTCTTTCGGATGAGGGTCCAAGGAGCTTGGAGCTGTGCATGTGGGCAGGGATTGCGGTGGGATTGGATGCGTGTCCAGAGAATCTGAGACTCATTTCCGCGTTCAGCCTTACGCAGGGGCACCGCTGGATGCGAGAGTGATTGCAGTGTTCTATCGCTGCTGATTGCTCTCTTCTCCCTCCCTCCCTTTCTTCCTTTCCTTCTCTCTTTTTTCATTATTTTTCTCTCTCCTTCTTTCCTTTCCTCCCTTCCTCCCTCCCTCCCTCCTTTTTCTTTCTTCTTTTTTCATTCTTTTTTATCTCCCCTTTCCTTCCTTCTTCTTTTCCTTCCCTCCTTCCTTTCCCCCCCCCCCCCGTAAGATGGGGTTTCACCATGTTGGCCAGGCTGGTCTTCAACTCTTGACCTCAGGTGATCCACCCACCTCGGCCTTCCAAAGTACTAGGATCACAGGCGTGAGCCACTGCGCCCGGCCCTTCTTTTTCTTTTTTTATTCTTTTTTCTTTTCTTCCTTTCTCTCTTCTTTACTCCCTCCCTCCTTTCCTCTTTCTCCCCTCTCTCCCTCCCTCCCTCCCTTCCTTCTGTCCCTCTCCTTTTCTTTTTTTTTTTTGAGACGGAGTTTCACTCTTGTCACCCAGACTGGAGTGCAATGGCGCGATCTCGGCTCACCGCAACCTCCGCCTCCTGGGTTCAGGCAATTCTCCTGCCTCAGTCTCCCGAGTAGCTGGGATTACAGGCAGGCGCCACCATGCCCAGCTAATTTTTTGTATTTTTAGTAGAGACAGGGTTTCACCATGT
>JAPYYA010000046.1:27993-54679 GCA_028533165.1 Leontopithecus rosalia | reverse complement strand
ATTGCCTTGCCGGGAATTGCCTTGCCTTGCCTTGTTTGAAATTGCATTGCCTAGAATTTCATTGTCTTTCCTTGCCTTACCCTGCCTTTACTGGAATTGCCTTGCCTTGATTTGCTCTCCCTTCCATTGCCTGGAAATCTCTTATCTGGTATTGCCTTGCCTTCTCTGGATTTTCCCTGCCTTGTCTTGCCTTGCTGAAATTTCCCTGCCTTGCCTTGCATTTCCTGGAATTGCCTTGCCTTGCCGTGCCATGCCTAAAATTGATTTTCTTAAAATTGCCTTGCATTGCCTTGCCTTGCCTAATATAGCCTTGCCTGTACTTGCCTTACATACCCTTGCCCTGCCTTACCTGAAATTGCCTTGCTTACAATTGCCATGCCTTGCCTTGCTTGACATTGCCTTGCCTTTTTTGCCTGGAATTTTTTTGCATTGCATTGCCTTGCCTTGTGTGATATTGTCTTGCCTTGAATGTTCTTGCCTTGATTTGCTTTGCCTTGTCTTGTACTGCCTTGCCTTGCCTTGCCTTGTCTTACCTTGCCTGGAATATTCTTACTTGGAATTTTTTTTGCCTTGCCTTGCATTGCCTTGCCTGGAATTGCCTAGCCTGGAATTGACTTGCCTTTCCTTTCCTGGAATTGTCTTCCTTCGAATTGCCTGTTTTTGCCTTGCCTTGTCTTGCCTTGTCTCACCTTGCCTTGCTGGGAATTGCTTTGCCATGCCTTGAGTGGCCTTGCCTTGCTTTGCCTGGTATAGCCTAGCATAAAATTTCCTAGCCTGGAATTGCCTTGCCTTGCCTTGCCTGGAATTGCCTTACCTTGCCTTATCTGGAAATTCCTTGCTTGATATTGTCTTGCATTGCATTGCATTGCCTAGCCTTGCCTCTCACTTTTCCTTGCCTGGAATTGCCCTGCCTTGCCTTCCCTAGAATAGCCTTGCCTGGAATTGCCTTCTCATGCCTTCTTTTGACTGGAGTTGCCTTGTTTCGAGTTGCCTTGCCTCGCCTTTCCTCGACTGGAATTGCCTTGCATAGATTTGCCTTGCCTTGCCTTGCCTTGCCTTGCCTTGACTAAAATTGCCTTGCCTGGAATTACCTTGCCTTGCATTGCCTTATCTTGCCTTACTTTTCCTTGCCTGGAATTGCCCTTCCTTGCATTACCTGGAATAGTCTTGCCTGGAATTGCCTTGTCTTACCCTGCCTTGACTGGAGTTACCATGTTTTGAATTGCCTTTCTTTGCCTTTCCTCATCTGGAATTTTCTTGCCTAGCGTTGCCTTGCCTTGCGTTACCTTGCCTTGCCTTGACTGAAATTGGCTTGCTTAAAATTTCCTTGCTTGGAATTGCCTTGCCTTGCATTGCCTTGCCTTGCCTTGCTTTTTCTAGCCTGGAATTGCACTGCCTTGTCTTCCCTGGAATAACCCTACCTGGTATTGCCTTGTCTTGCCTTCCTGTGACTGGAGTTGCCTTGTATCGAATTGCGTTTTTTTTGCCTTTTCTCGCCTGGAATTGCCTTGCCTTCCTTTGCCTTACATTGCCTTGTCTGGAATTGACTTACCTTACATTGCCTTGCCTTGCCTGGAATTGCCTTTTCTAGAATTGCATTGCGTTGCCTTACCTTGCATTCCCTGGAATTCCCTTGCCTTGAATTACCTTTCCTTGCCATGCCTGGAATCACCTTGTCTGGAATTGCCTTGAATTTTTCTGCCTTGCCTTGCCTGAAATTGCCTTGCCTTGCCTGAAATCGCCTTGCTTGGAGTTGCCTTTCCTGCAATTGCCTTGACTGGAATTCCGTTGCCTTGACTTGCCAGAATTTGCCTTGCCTATCTCTGCCTGGAATTGACTTTTCCACAATTGTCTTGCATTGCCTTGCCTTTTCTTGCATGGGATTGCCTTTCCTGAAATTGTCTTGCCTCATATTGCTTTGCGTTGCTTTGGGTTGCCTTGCCTTGTCTTTCCTGGAATTGCATAGCCTGGAATTGCCTCTTTTTCCCTTGCCTTGCCATGCCATGCCTTGCATTGCCTTCTGTTGCCTTGCTGTGCCTAAAATGGACTTTTCTGAAATTACCTTGCCTTGCGTTGCCTTGCCTAGCCTAAAAGACCCTTGCCTAGAATTGTGCTACATTGCCTTGCTGGGTGTTGCCTGGAATTGCCTTGCCTAGAATAGCACTGCATTCTCTTGCCTTACCTTGCCTACCCTATAATTGCCTTGCCTTGAATTGTTTTGCCTTGGCTTTTCTGGAATTTCCTTGCTTGAAATTGCCTTGCATTTCATTGCCTTGCCTTCCCTTGCTTTTCTTTGCCTGGAATTTCTCTGCCTTGCCTACCCTGAAATAGCCTTGCTTGGAATTGTCTTGCCTTGACTTGCCTGGAATTGCCTTGCTTTTAACTGTTTTTCCTTGCCTTACTTGCAATTGCTTTGCCTGGAATTGCCTTGCTTTGCCTTGTCTAGTTGCTTTACCTGGAATTGCCTTGCCTTGCCTTACCTACAATTGCCTTGCCTGGAATTGCCTTTCTCTGCATTATCTTGCCTTGTCTTGCCTGGCTTTGCCTCTCCTGCAATTGCTTTGCCAGAATTGCATTGCCTTGCCTTTTCTTCCCTTGTTTTGCCTTGCCTGAAATTGCCTTGCCTAAAATTGCCGTGCCTTGCATTGCCTTACATTGCCTTAACTTGAATTGCCTTGCCTTACATTGCCTTGCCTTGCCTGGAATTGCCTTGCTTAAAATTGCATTGCGTTGCCTTTACTTGCATTCTTTTGAATTGCCTTTCCTCGAATTGCCTTTCCTTGCCATGCCTGGAATTATCTTGTCTGGAATTGCCTTGCCTTTTCTTGCTTTGCCTTGCCTGACATTGCCTTACCTGGAGTTGCATTTCCTGCCGTTGTCTTGCCTGGAATTGCCTTGCCTTGTTTTGCCTGGATTTTACTTGCCTTTTCTTGCCTGGAATTGACTTTTCCACAATTGCCTTGAATGGCCTTGCCTTTTCTTGCATGGATTGCCTTGACTGAAATTGTCATGCCTCGAATTTTCTTTACTTGTATTGCCTGGAATTGCCTAGCCTGAAATTGCCACTTTTTGCCTTTCCTTGCCTTACGTTGCCTTGCCATGCCTAAAATTGACTTTCCTGAAATTGTCTTTTCTTGGGTTGCCTTGCCTTGCCTAAAAGAGCCTTACCTAGAATTGTCCTATGTTGCCTTGTCCTGCCTGCCTGGAATTGCCTTGCCTAGAATTGGGCTGCATTCCCTTGTCTTGCCTTGCCTAGCCTAGAATTGCCTTTCTTGGCTTGCATTGCCTTGCTTTGCCTTGCCTTGCTTTTCATTGACTAAAATTGATCTGCCTTGCCTTCCCTGAAATAGACTTGCCTGGAATTGCCTTCTCTTGCCTTGCCTTGACTTGAGTTGCCTTGTTTTCAATTGCCTTGCCTTGCCTTTCCTCGCCTGAAATTACCTTGCCTAGAATTGCCTTGCCTTGCACTGCCTTGCCTTTCATTGATTGAAATTGTCTTGCATTGCCTTGCCTGAAATTGCCTTGCCTAAAATCGCCTTGCCTAAAATCGCCTTGCCTGAAATCGCCTTTCTTGCAGTTGCCTTGCCTGGAATTGCCCTGTCTTGCCTTAATTGGATTTGCTCTGCCTTTCCTTGCCTGGAATTGACTTGACTGTAACTGCATTGCATTGCTTTACCTTTTCTTGCATGGGGTTGCCTTGCCTGGAATTGTCTTGCCTTGAATTGCCTTGCCTAGCCTTGGGTTGCCTGGCCTTGCTTTGCCTGGTATTGCCTAGCCTGGAATTGCCTAGCCTGGAATTGTCTTGGGTTTCCTTGCTTTGAATTGCCTTGCCTGGAATTGCCTTGTTTTGCCTTGTCCGGAATTTTCTTGCTTGGGATTGCCTTGCATTGCGTTGCCTTGCCTTGCCTTGCCTTGCCTGGAATTTCCTTGCTTGAAATTGCCTTGAATTGCATTGCCTTTCCTTGCCTTGCCTTGCTTTTTTGCCTGGAATTGCCCTGTTTTGCCTTTCTTTGAATAGCCTTGCCTGGAATTGACTTGTCTTGCCTTGTATTGACTGGAGTTGCCTTGTTTCGAATTTCCTTGCCTTGCCTTTTCTCGCCTGGAATTACTTGCCTAGAATTAGCTTGTCTTACGTTGCCTTGTGTTGCCCTTACTGGAGTTTCCTTGCCTGAAATTGTCTTGCCTTGCCTGAAATTTTCTTGGTTGTAATTGCCTTGCATTGCATTGCCTTTTCTTGCCTTGCTTTTCCTTGCCTGATATTGCCCTGCCTTGCCTTCCTTGAAATAGCTTTGCGTGGAATTGCCTTGTCTTTCCTAGCCTTGACTGACCTTTCCTTGTTTTGAATTGCCTTACATTGCCTTACTTCGTTCTGAATTGCCTTGCCTAGAATTGCATGGCCTTGTCTTACCTTGCCTTCCCTGGAATTGTCTTGCTTCGAATTGCCTTTCCTTGCCATACCTGGAATTATCTTGAGTGGAAATGCCTTGCCTTGTCTTGCCTTGCCTTGCCTGTATTTGCCTTGCCTTTCTTTCCTGAAATTGACTTTTCTGCAATTGCCTTGCATTGCCTTGACTTTTCTTGCATGGGATTGCCTTGCCTGGAATTGTCTTGCCTCGAATTGCCTTGCCTTGCCTAGGTTTGCCTTGCATAACCTTGCCTGAAATTGCCTGATCTGGAGTTGCCTTGTGTAGCCTTGCCTGGAATTGCCTCTTTTTGCCTTGCCTTGCCTTCCTGTGCCTAAAATTGACTTTTCTGAAATTGCCCTGTGTTGCCTTGCCTTGCCTGAAAGAGCCTTGCCTAGAATTGCCCTATGTTGCCTTGCCCTACATTGCCTGGAATTGCCTTGCCTAGAATTGTGCTGCATTCCCTTCCCTTGCCTTGCCTAGCCTAGAATTGCCTTGGCTGGAATTGCCTTGTCTTACCTTGCTTGAAATTTCTTTGCTTGGAATTGTCTTGCATTGCATTGTCTTGCCTTACCTTGATGTATTTTTTGCCTGGAATTGTCCTGCCTTGCTTTCCCTGGAATAGCCATGCCAGAAATTGCCTTGTCTTGCCTTGCCTTGACTGGAGTTGCCTTGTTTCAAATTTTCTTGCCTTGACTTTTCTCGCCAGGAATTGCCTTGCCTTGAATTGCCTTGCGTTGCCTTGACTTGCCTTGACTGGAATTGCCTTGCCTTGTGTTGCCCTAACTTGCCTTGACTGGAATTGACTTGCCTTGCCTGGAATTGCCTTGCCTTGCCTTGCCTGTATTTGCCTTTCCTTTTCTTGCCTGGAATTGACTTTTCCGCAATTGCCTTGCATTACCTTGACTTTTCTTGATGGGATTGCCTTGGCTGTTATTGTCTTGCTTCTATTTACCCTGCCTTGCCTTAGGTTGCCTTGCCATGCTGTGCCTAAAATTGACTTTCCTGAAATTGTCTTGTGTTGCCTTACCTTGCCTAAAAGAGCCTTGCCTAGAATTGCCCTACATTGCCTTGCCTTTTTTGCATGGAATTGCCTTGACAAAATTGCTCTGCATTCCCTTGCCTTGCCTTGCCTAGCCTAGAATTGCCTAGCCTGGAATTGCCTTGCCTTGCCTTTCATTTACTTGCATGGGATTGCCTTGCCTGGAATTTTCTTTTCTTGCCTTGGGTTGCCTTGCCTTGCCTTGCCTGAAATTGCCTTCCCTGGAGTTGCCTTGCCTTGCCTGGAATTGCCTCTTTTTGCCTTGCCTTGCCTTCTTTGCCTTGCATTGCCTTTCCATGTCTAAAATTGACTTTCCTGAAATTGCCTTACCTTGCGTTGCCTTGCCTTGACTAAAAGAGCCTTGCATAGAATTGCCCTACATTGCTTTGCACTACCATGCCTGGAATTGCCTTGCCTAGAACTGTGGTGCATTTCTTTGCCTTGCCCTGTCTTGCCTAGAATTTTCTGGATTGGTATTGCCTTGCCTTGCCTTGCCTGGAATTTCCTTTCTTGGAATTGCCTTGCATTGTTTTGCCTTGCCCTGCCTTGCCTTGCTTTTTCTTGCCTGGAGTTGCTCTGCTTTGGCTTCCACGGAATAGCCTTGCCTGGAATTTTCTTGTCTTGCCTTGCCTTGACTGGAGTTGACTTGTTTCGAATTGCCTTGCCTTGCCTTTCCTCGCCTGGAATTGCCTTGCCTACAATTGCCTTGTCTTGCATTGCTTTGTCTTGCCATGACTAGAATTGCCTTGCTTTTCCTTGTCTTGCCTGAAATCGCCTTGCATGGAATTGCCTTTCCTTGCATTGCCTTGCCTTGCCTTTCCTCGCCTGGAATTGCCTGGCCTAGAATTGCCTTTCCTTGCATTGCCTTGTTTTGCTTTGATTGGAATTACCTGGCATTGCCCTGCCTGAAATCGCCTTGCCTGGAATTGCCTTTCCTGTAATGGCTTTGCCTGGAATTGCCTTGCCTTGCCTTGCTGAATTTACCTTGCCTTTCCTTGTCTGGAATTGACTTTTCTGCAATTGCCTTTCATTGCCTTGACTTTTCTTGCATGGGATGGCCTTGCTTGGAATTGTCTTGCCTGGAATTGCCTTGTCTTGTCTTGGGTTACCTTGCCTTGCCTTGGGTTACCTTCCCTTGCCTTGGGTTACCTTGCCTTGCCTTGCCTGAAATTGTCTTTCCTCGAGTTGCCTTTCCTTGCCTTGTATAGAATTGTCTCTTTTTGCCTTTTTTGCCTTTTCTTTACTTACCTTGCCTTGCTGTGCCCAAAATTGACTTTCCTGGAATTGCCTTGCCTAGAATTGCGTTGCCTTGTGTTGCCTTTTCTTGTCTTGACTGGAATTGCCTTGCCTCAAATTGCCTTGCCTTGCCTGAAATTTCCTTGCTTGGAATTGCCTTGCATTGCATTGTCTTGCCCTGTTTTGGTTTTCCTTGACTGGGATTGCTATGCATTGCTGTCCCTCGAATAGCCTTGCCTGGATTTGCCTTGTCTTGCCTTGCCTTTCACATCTGGAATTTTCTTGCCTAGAATTGCCTTGCCTTGTGTTGCCTTACATTGCCTTTACTGGAATTGCCTTCCTTTTCATTGCCTTGCCTTTCCTGGGATTGCCTTGCTTAGAATTGCATTGAGTTGCCTTACCTTGCATTTTTTGTAATTGCCTTCCATCAAATTGCCTTTTTTCATGCCTGGAATTACCAAATCTGGAAGTTCCTTGTATTTTCTTGCCTTGCCTTGCCTGGAATTGCCTTGTTTTGCCTTGCCTAAAATTGCCTTGCCTGGATTGCCTTTTCTGCAGTTATCTTGCTGGAAATTTAATTGCCTTGCCTTGCCTGGAATTGCCTTGCCTTGCCTTGCCTGAAATCGCCTTGCCTGGAGTTGCCTTTTCTGCAATTATTTTGCCTCTAATTGCCTTGTCTTGCCTTGCCTGAATTTGCCTTTCCTTTTCTTTCCTGGAATTGACTTTTCTGCAATTGCACTGCATTGCCTCGCCTTTCCGTGCATAGGATTGCCTTGACTGAAATTGTCTTGCCTCGAATTGCCTTGCTTTGCCTAGGGTTGCCTTGCCTTGTCTTGCCTGGAATTGACTAGCCTGGAATTACCACTTTTTGCCCTGCCTTTCCTTGCCTTGCTTTCCCTTCCCTTGCATTGCCTTGCCATGCCTAAAATTGACTTTCCTGAAATTGCCTTGCCTTGCCTTGTGTTGCCTTGCCTTGCCCTGCCTAAAAGAGCCTTGCCTAGTGCCTCGCCCTGCCTTGCCTGGATTTGACTTGCCTAGAATTGCGCTGAGTTCCCTTGCCTTGCCTTGACTAGCCTAGAATAGCCTTGCCTGAAATTGCCTTGCCTTGCCTTTTCCGGAATTTCCTTGTTTGGAATTCTCTTGCATTGCATTGCCTTGCCTTGCTTTGCTTTTTATTGCCTGAAATTGCTCTGCCTTGCCTTCCCTGGAATAGACTTGCATGGAATTGCCTTGTTTTGCCTTGCCTTGACTGGAGTTGCCTTGTTTTGAATTACCTTGCCTTGCCTTTCCTTGACTGGAATTGTCTTGCCTAGAATTGCCTTTCCTTGCCTTGACTGGAATTACCTTGCCTTGCCTTGCCTTAAATCACCTTACCTGAAATTCCTTTCCTGAAATTTTCTTGCCTAGAATTACCTCGTTTTTCCTCTCTTGGAATTGACTTTTCCGCAATTGCCTTGCATTGCCTTGCCTTTTCTTGCATGAGATTGCCTTGCCTGAAATTGTCTTTCCTCGATTTCCCTTGCCTTGCCTTGGGTTGCCTTGCCTTGCTTTGCCTGTAATAGCCTTGCCTTGCCTGAAATTGCCTTGGCTGCATTGCCTTGCCTGTAATTGCTTTGCCTTGCCTTGTCTGAAATTGACATTTCCGCAACTGCCTTGCATTGCCTTGCCTTTTCTTGTATGGAATTGCCTTTCCTGTAATTGTCTTGCCTCGAATTGCCTTCCTTGCCTTAGGTTGCCTTGCCTTGCCTTATCTGAAATTGCCTAGCCTGGAGTTACATTACCTTGCCTTAGCTTGATTTGCCTTGCTTGCAATTGCCTTTCCCTCCCTTGTCTTGCCTTTCCTTGCCTAAAATTGCCTTTCCGTCAATTGCCTTGCCTGGAATTGCTATGCCTCGCATTGCCAGGAATTGCCTTGCCTGGAATTGCCTTGCCTTGCGTTTTCTTGCCTTTCCTTTCCTAGAATTGCCTTGACTTGCCTTGCCTTGTCGTGCCTAAAATTGATGTACCTGAAATTGCCTTTCATTGTCTTTCCTTGCCTAAAAGATTATTGCCTGGAATTACCCTACATACCTTTGCCCTGCCGTGCCTGGAATTGCCTTTCTTAGAATTGCCCGTGGCTTCCCTTGCCTTGTCTTACCTAAAATTGCCTTGCCTGGAATTGCCTTTCCCTGCCTTGTCTCACCTTGCCTTTCTTGGAGTTGCCTTTCCAGCAACTGCCTTGCCTGGAATTGCCCTGCCTTGCATTGCCAGGAATTGCCTTTCCTGGAATTGTCTTACCTTGCCTTGCCTGGAATTTCCTTGCTTAGATTTGCCTTGCGTTGCATTGCCTTGCCTTGCCTTGGTTTTCCTTGCCTGGAATTGCCCTGCCTTGTTTTCCATGGGATAGCATTGCCTGTAATTGCCTTGCCTTGCCTTGATTTGACTAAAGTTGCCTTGTTTCGATTTGCCTTGCATTTCCTTTCCTATCCTGGAATTGCCTTGCCTAGAATTGCCTTGTTTTGCATTGCCTTACATTGCCTTCACTGGAATTTTCTTGCTTTACATTGCCTTGCCTTGCCTGGAATTGCCTTGCCTTGCCTGGAGTGGCTTTGCCTTGCCTGGAATTGCCTTTCCTAAAATTGCATTGCCTTGTTTTACCTTGCCTTGCCTGGATGTTTTTTGCCTCAAATTTCCGTTTTTTTGCCTTGCCTGGAATTACCTTGTCTGGAATTGCCTTGCCTTGCCTTGGGTTGCCTGGCCTTGCTTTGCCTGGTATTGCCTAGCCTGGAATTGCCTAGCCTGGAATTGTCTTGGGTTTCCTTGCTTTGAATTGCCTTGCCTGGAATTGCTTTGCCTTCCCTTCCCTTGCCTCAAATAGCCTTGCCTGGAATTGCCCTTTTTTGTTTTGCTTTACCTTGCCTCAAATTCTCTTGTTTAGAATTTCCCTGCCTTGCCTTTGCTCGAATTGCGTTTTCTGGAGTTTCCCTGATTTGCCTTGCCTTTTTTTACCTCAAATTGTGTTGCCTGGAATTGTCCTGCCTTGTCTTGTTTTGTCTTGCTTGGAATGCTCTTGCCTAATATTGACATGCCTTGCCTTGTCTGAAATTACTGTGCCTAAAATTTTCTTGCCTTTCCGGGAGTTTTCTGTCATTGCCTTGTTTTGACTAGTCTGGAATTGCCCTAAAATTGCCTTGCTTTACTTGCCTTGCCTTGCCTGGAATTGCCTTACCTAAAATTGACTTGACTTTCCTTGTCTAAAATTTCCCTGCCTGGAATTCCTCTGTACTGCCTTGCCTTGCCTAAAATTGCCTGGCCTGAAATTGCTCTGCCTTGCCTTGCCTCACCTGGAATTGCCTTGTTTTGCCTTGCCTTGCCTCGCCTGAAATTGCCTTGTTTTGCCTTGCCTTGCCTTGCCTGAAATTGCCTTGCTAAGCATTGCATTGCCTTTCCTTACCTTACCTTGCCAGGAATTGCGTATCCTTGCCTTACCTGTAATTATTTTGTCTGGAGTTGTCTTACCTTTAATTGTTTTGACTTGCTTGCCTGAAATCGCCTTGCCTGGAATTGCCCTATTTTGCCTTTTTTTTGCCTTGCCTCAAATTGCCTTGTTTGGTATTTCCCTGCCTTGCCTTGCTTGAATTGCTTTGCCTGGAATTGTCCTGCTTTGCCTTGTTTTTCCTTACCTCGAATTACCTTGCCTGGAATTGTCCTGCCTTGCTTTGCCTTGCCTTGTTTTAGCTTGTATGGAATTGCCTTGCCTGGAATTGTCATGCCGTGGCTTGCCTGGAATTGCCTTGTTTAGACTTGCCCTATTTTGTCTGGCTTTGCCTTGTCTCTATTTGCCTTGCCTGGAATTGCCTTGTCTTGCCTTGCCTGAAATTTTCTTGCTTGGAATTTCCATGCCTTTCTGAAAATTTTCTTGCCTTGACTTGCCTAGCCTAGCCTGGAATTGCCCTGCCTTAGTTTGCCTTAATTTCCTGGAATTGCCTTGCTTAGAATTGCCTTGCCTTGCTTTTTCTTGTCTGGAATTGCCCTGCCTTGTGTTGCCTTGTCTGTAATTGCCCTTCCTTGCCTTGCTAATCCTGGAATTGCCTCGCCTTGCCTTGCCCTGCCATTCCTACAATTGACTTTCCTAAAATTGCCTTGCATTACCTTACCTTGCCTAAAAGTGCCTTGCCTGGAATTGCCTGACATACCCTTGCCCTGCCTTGCCTGGAACTGCCTTGCTTAGAATTACTCTGCCTTTCCTTTCCTTGCTTTGCTTTGCCTTACCTTGTCTTTCTTTCCTTTGCCTTACCTTGACTGAAATTTTCTTGCTTGGAATTGTCATGCATTGCATTGCATTGCCTTGCGTCAAATTGCCATGCCTGGAATGTCCTTGCCTTGCTTTGCCTTTCCTTTCCTTTCTTTGTCTTGCCTGGAATTTTCTTACATGGAACTTTTTACCTTGCCTTGACTTGCATTGCCTGGAATTGCCTTGCCTGGAATATCCTTGCCTTGCCTTGATTGGAATTGCCTTGCCCTGCATTGTCTTGCCTTGCCTGGAATTGCCTTGCCTTTAATTGCCTTGCCTTGCCTTGTTTGTAGTTATTTTCCCTGGAATTGCCTTGCCTTGCCTTACCTGAAATTGCCTTGCCTGGGATGGCCGTTCCGTGCTTTCTCTTGCCTTAATTTTACTAAAATTGCCTTTCTGGCAATTGCCTAAAATTGCCTTGCCTGGAATTGCCTTGCCTTGCCTTGCCTGGAATTTCCTTTCTTGGAATTGCCTTGCCTTGCATTGCATTGCATTGCCTTGCCTTGCTTTTCCTTGCCTGGAATTTCCCTGCCTTGCTTTCCCTGGAATAGCCCTGCCCGGAATTGCCTTGTCTTGCCATGCCTTGACTGGCGTTGCCTTGTTTCTAATTGCCTTACCTTGATTTTTCTCACCTGGAATTGACTTGCCTTGTGTTGCCTTACCTTGCCTTAACTGGAATTGCCTTGCCTTATACTGCCTTGCCTTGTCTGGAATTGCCTTGCCTAGATTGCATTGCCCTGTCTTATTTTGCCTTCCCTTGGATTGCCTTGCCTCAAATTTCCTTTTCTTGCCTTGCCTGGAATTGCCTTGCCTTGCCTTGCCTGAAATCACCTTGCCTGGAATTGTCTTTCCTGCAAATGTGTTGACTGGAATTGCCCAGCCTTGCCTGGAATTGCCTTGTCTTTCCTTGCGTTGACTGAAGTTGCCTTGTTTTGAATTGCCTTGCCTTGTCTTTTTTTGCCTGGAATTGCCTTGCCTAGAATTGCCTTGCCTTGTGTTGCCTTACCTTGCCTTGATTAATATTGCCTTCCTGGAGTTTCCTTCCCTTGTCTTAGCTGGAATTGCCTTGCCTGGAATTGTTTCTCCCTGCCTTGTCTTCCCTTGACTTGCCTGGAATTGCCTTTCTGGCAATTGCCTTGCTTCGAATTGCCCTGCCTTGCATTGCCAAAAATTGCCTTGCCTTACATTGCCTTGCCTGTAGTTTCTTTTCGTAGAATTGTTTTGCCTTGCTTTAGTTTGCCTTGATTGGAATTGCCTTGCCTTGAATTGCCTTTTTCTGCCTTGCCTGGAAATACCTTGTCTGGAGTTGCTTTGGCTTGCCTTGCCTGAAATTGCCTTGATTGGAATTTCCTTGTTTTGTTGGAAATTTTTTGCATTGTCTTCCTTGCCTAGCCTGGAATTGTCCTGTCTGGAATTGTCTAGCCTTGGCTCCCTTTGCCTTGCCTCTAATGGCCTTACCTAGAATTGCCTTGTTTTGCCTTGCCTTGTTTGGAATTGTTCTTCCTTAAATTGCCCTGCCTTGCCTTGCCTTGACTAAAATTGCCCTGCCTGAAATTGCCCTGCCTTGTTTTGCCTTTCCTGGAATTTCATTGCCTTGCCATGCCTTGCCGTGCCTAAAATTGACTTTCCTGAAATTGCCTTGCTTTGCCTTGCCTTGCTTAAAAGAGCCTTTCCTGGAATTGCCCTGCCTATCCTTGCCCTGCCCTGCCCAGAATTGCCTTGCTTAGAATTGCCCTGCCTTGCCTTGCATCGTCTTGCCTGGAATTTTCTTGCTTGGAATTGCGTTTTATTGCATTGCCTTGCCTTGCCTGAAATTGCCTTGTCTGGAATGTACTTCCCTTGCCTTAACTTTCCTTGCCTTGCCTGAAATTTCCTTACCTGGAATTATTTTGCCTTGCCTTGCCTTTCATTGCATTGCCTTGAATTTCATTGCCTTGCCTTGCCTTCCCTGGAATTGCCTTGCCTGAGATTGCGTTATCCTGCCTTCTCTTGCCATAACTTTCCTGGAATTGCCTTTCCAGCAATTGCTTAGCCTGGAATTGCCCTGCTTTACATTGCCTGGAGTTGCCTTCCCTAGAATTGCCTTGACTTGCAGAACCTAAAATTGCCTTGCCTAAAATTATCTCTCTTTGCCTTGTCTTGTCTTGCCTTCCTGGAATTCCCTTAGACTTCTGAATATCCCCCATATGTGCATTATTAAGGAAGGTTCTAAAAAAAATCCCTATGAAAAAGATTGCTGACTATTCCCCAGGTGTGGATTATTCATTGAGGCTATGAATGAAAGGCAATGTGAAACAGACTCCTGATTATTTTCCAGGTGGGTTTTATTCACTCAGGCACTGAATAAGGGGCCGTGTGAAATAGACCCCTGTCTATTCCACAGGTGTATATGATTCACTGAGGTTCTCAATGTGTGGCCAAGGGAAATAGTTACCTGGCTACTCCACATTTGTACATTATTCACCGCCACTCTGAATGAATGGTCATATGAAAGAGACTCTAAATATTTCTACAGGTTTGCATTATTCAATGAGGCTCTGAATACAGGCCATACAAAATAGACTCCTGACGATTCCCCAGGTGTGTATTACTCAGTGAGATTCAGAAGGAGGGACGATATGAAATAGACTCCTCACTATTCTACAGGTATATGTTATCCAGTGAGTCTTAAAATGGGTGTCCATATTAAATAGAATCCCGACTATTCCCCATGTGTGTATCATTCAGTGAGGTGCTGAATGAGTAGCCGTATGATATACATTCCTGAGGACTCAACAGGTGATCATTGTTCACTTAGATTTTGAATGAGGAGCAAAATGAAGTAGACTCCTGACTATGTCCCAGGTGTATGTAATTTACTGAGCCTCTGAATGATTGGCCTGAAGAAATAAACTCCTGGCTATGACCCAGGTGTGTATTATTCAGTGAGGCACAAAATGAGTGGCCATATGAAATAGACCTCTCAGTACTCCACAGGGGTGAGTTAATCAGTGAGACTCTGAAAGAGTTGGCATATGAAATAGACTCCTGACTATTCATCAGGCGTGCATTATTCACTGAGGCTCTGAATGTGTGGCATTGGAAATAGAATCCTCACTATTCCCTAGGTCTGTATTTTTCCCTGAGTCTCTGAACAAGTGGCCATTCTAAATAAAATCCTGACAATTCCCCAAACTTGCACTAATTCGAGAGGCTGTGAATGAGGGGCAATATTAGAAAGACTCCTCAGTATTCCCCTGGTGCGTATTATTCACTGAGGTACTGAAAGAGTGTTCCTATGAGAATCCTTACTATTCCCAAGGTGTGCATTATTCAGTTTGGCTCTCAATACTGGTCGTATAAAATAGAATCCTGATTATTCTTCAAATGAGTGTCATTCACTGAGGCTCTGAATGAGTGGCCATATGAAATAGACCCTTGACTATTCACTGAGTCTTTGAATGAAGGGTCATTTGAAATAAAATCCTAAGTACTCCTCAGGTGTGCAGGATTCACTGATGCTCTGAATGAGTGGCTATGTAAAATAGTCTCCTGACTATCCCACAGGTGTGTATAATTCAGTGAGGCTCTGAATGAGTGGCCATATGAAACACAATCCTCACTATTCCAAATGTGTGCATTATTCAGTGAAGGTCTGAATGAGTGTTCATAAGAAATAGAATCTTGACTATTCCTGTGGTGTGCATTATTCACTGAGGTGAGGAATGAGTGGCCATATGAAATAGATGGCTGAGTACTCTGCAGAAATGGTATGCATTATTTACTAAATCGTTGAATCAGTGGTAGTATAAAATAGACACCTAAATATCTCCGAGGTGCACATTATTCAGAGAGGCTCTGAATGAGTAGCTATATCAATTAGGCTCCTGACTTTTTCCACAGGAGTGCATTATTCAATGAAGCTCTAAGTGAGAGGCCAGATGAAATTGACTCCTTATCCTTCCCCAGTTGTGTATAATTCACTGAGCCTCTTAGTGTGTGCTTAATTGAAATACACTCCTGACTTTTCCCCAGGTCTGTCTTATTCACTGTGGTTCTGTATGAGTTGCCATATGAAATAGACTCCTGACAATTCCCCAAGTGTTCACTATTCCCTGGGAGTCTCAGTTAGTGGCCATAAGAAACAGATTCCTGACTCCCCAATGTGTGTATTATTCAGCGAGGCTCTGAAAGAGTGTCCATATGAAATAGACTCCTATTTCCCAGGTGTGCATTATTCACTGAGGCTCTGAATAAGTGGCAATATGTAATAGATTCCTGACTATTCTGCACGTGGGTATTATTCACTCAGCCTCTGAATGAGGGGCCTTATGAAATAGACACCTGGCCACTCCACAGGTGTGCATTCTTTGCTGATGCTCTGAATAAATGGCCATATGAAAGAGACTCCAAATTTTTCTCCAGGCATAAATTATTCAATGTGGATTTGAAGGAGGAGCCATATGAAATTTACTCCTTACAATTCCGCATGTGTTAATTTTTCTGTTACACTCAGAAAGGTTGTCGATAGGAAATAGACTCCTCAGGATTCCAAGGCATACATAATTCAGCAAGGCATCGTAATGGGTGTTCATATTACATAGAATCCTGACTATTCCCCCACATGTGTAACATTCAGTGACGCCAAAGGAAATAGACACATGGCTACTCCAAATGTGTGCATTCTTCACTGATGCTCTGAATGAATGGCCATGTAAAAGAGACTCCAAGATTTTTCCAGGTATGCATTATTCAATGAGACTCTGAATGAGAGGACACTGTAAATAAACTGAAAATTCCGCAAATGTGCACTATTCAGAGGGCTCTGAATGAGTGGCAATATCAAATAACCTAATCAATATTCCCCTTATGTGTACTATTCAATGAGGCTCTAAAAGAGTGTCCATATGAAAGAGAAAGCTGTCTATTACCAAGGCGTGCATTACTCAGTTTGGCTCTGAATCACAGGTCATATACAATAAGATACTGATTATTCCCCAGGCGTGTATCATTCACTGAGGCTCTGAGTGAGTGGCCATATGATATAGAGCCTTGAATATTCCCCATGTGTGTATTATTCACTGAGGCTCTGAATGAGGGGTCATTTGAAATAGAATCCTCAGTACTCCCCCGGTGTGCATTATTCACTGTGGCTCTGAATAAGTGGAAATATGAAATCGACTCCTGACTATTCCACAGGTGTGTACCATTCAGTGAGGCTCTGAATGAGTGGCCATATGAAAGAGAATCCTGACTATTCCAAACTTGTGCATTATTCATTGAAGGTCTGAATGAGTGACCATAAGAAATACAATCCTGACTATTCCCCAGGTGTGCATTATTCACTGAGCTGCTGAATGAGTGGCCATATGAAATAGATTGCTGAGTACTCCCCAGGTATGCATTATTCATGGAGGCTGTGAATCAGTGGCCATGTGAAATAAACTTCTGAATATCCCCCATGTGTGCATTATTAAGGGAGGTTCTGAAGAAGTATCTCTATGAAATAGATTGCTGACTATTCCCCAGGTGTGGATTATTCACTAAGGCTATGAATGGGAGGCTGTATGAAATACACTCCTCAGTACTTCACAGGTGTGCATTATTCACTGAGGCTCTGAACAAGTGTTTATATGACAGAGCCTCCTGATTATTGCCCAGGTGTGGATTATTCAATGAGGCTCTTAATCGTTGGTCATATGCTTTAGAATCCTGACTATTTCCTAGGTGTGAATCATTCAGTAATGCTCTGATTGAGTTGCCATATGAAATACACTTAGACTTTTTCCCAGGTGTGTATCATTCAGTGAGTTTCTGAATTAGTGGCCACATGAAATAGACTCCTGACTATTCCCCAGGTGTGTATTACTTACTAAGGGTATGGATGAGTGGCTACACAAAATAGCCTCCTGACTATTCCTCAGGTGTACGTTTTCCACTGAGCCACTGAATGAACCATCATCTCAAATAGACTCCAGACTATTTTGTAGGTGTGCTTTAATACATGAGTCTGAATGAGTGGCTATATGAAATAGAATCCTGAGTATCCCCCAGGTATGTATGATTCACTGAGGCTCTGAATGAGTGGTCATGTGAAATACACTCCTGACTTTTCCATAGATGTGTATTATCCAATGAGGCTCTGAATGAGTGGCCATAGAAAAGTGACTCCTGAATACTCTCAGGAGTGCATTTTTAGGTTGGGCTCTGAATGAGTGGCTTTATGAAAGAGAATCCTGCCTTTCCCCCAGGTTTGTATTATTCAGTGAGAATCTGAAAGTGTTGCTATATGAAATAGACTTCTGACTACTCTACAGGTGTTCATTATTCAGTGAAGCTCTGAAAGAGAGGCCATAAGTAATAGTGTCCTGAGTATTTCCCGGTATGCATTATTCACTGATGTTCTGAAAGTTTGGCCATATGAAATAGATTCCTGACTAATCCTCAGCTGTGTATTATTGACTGAGACTCTGATTAAGTGGGCATATGGAATAGACATTTTACTATTACAAACTTGTGCATTACTCATTCAGGCTTTGATTTAGTGGCCATTTAAAGTAGACCAGCGTCTATTCCCCAGGTGTGCATTATTCACTGAGGCTCTATATGAGTGGCTATATGAAGTAGACTCTTAACTCTTCCCCAGGTGTGTATTATTGAATGAGACTCTGAATAAGTGGGCATAAGAGACTCCTGGATATTCCCCAGGTGTGCATTATTTACAGAGTCTCTGAATGTGTAGCCACTTGAAGTAGACACTTGCCTATTTCCCAGGCAAGGGAACGAGTGACCATATGAAAGAGATTCCTGTCTATTCCAGATAATTATATTTCACTGAAACACAGAGTGGCCATATGAAATAGACTCCATTTTACTCCACAATTGTGCGTTATTCATTGATTCTCTAAATGAATCATCATATGTAATAGACTAGTGACTATTCCCCACATGTGCATTATTCAAAGAGGTTATGTAGGAGTGTCCATATCAAATAGACTCCTCACTATCACCCAGGTGTGTATCATTCAGGGAGGTGGTTAATTTGTGGCTATCTTAAATGGAGTCCTGACTACTCCACAGATGTTCATTATTCACTGAAGCTCTGAATGAGAAGCCATATAAAATAGACGCCTGACTATTGCCCTGTTGTGCATTATTCAGTAAGGCTCTAAAAGAGTGATCATATGTAATAGAATCCTGACGATTTTTCAGGTGTGTATCATTCAGTGAGATACTGAATCATGGGTCATATGAAAGAGACTCCTGACAATTACAGTGGCGTGCATTATTCAATGAGGCTCTGAGTGGCCATATGAAATAGAATCCTAATATTCACTGAGTATTCCTCATGTGTGCATTATTCACTGATTCTCGGAGTGGTCATATGAAATAGACTCCTGACTAATCGTGAGTTGTGTATTATTTCTTGGGGGGTCTAAATGAGTGGCCATATGTAATAGACTTCTGATTATTCCACAGGTGTGTATTATTCAGGGAATCTCAGAATGGGGGATGATATGAATTAGTCTCCTCAGTACTCCACAGACATGCGTTATTCACTGAGGCGCATAATGAGTGGTCACATTAAACAGAATCCTGACTATTCCCAAGGTGTGTATCACTCAGTGAGGCTCTGCATGATTCACCATATGAAAGAGACTCCTGAGTACTCAACAGCTGTGAATTATTCACTGAGCCTCTGAACGAGTGGCCATGAGAAATACACTCCTGACATTTTCCCAGGTGTATACTATTCAGTGAGGCTTGAAATGAGTGGCCATATGAAACAGAACCCTCAGAACTCGACAGTGCATTATTCAATGAGGGGCTGAATGAGTAGGCATATGCAATAGACTACTGATAATTCCCCAGGTGTGCATTATTCACTGAGGCTCTGAAAATGTGGCCATTTGGAATAGATTCCTCACTATTCCCTAGGTGTGTGTTATTCAGTCTCCAAATGCATTGCCATTCCAAATAGACTCTTGAGAATTCTCGAGGTGTGCACTATTCCATGAGGCTCTGAAAGAGTGGCCACATGAAATAGACTCCTCACTGTCCTCCAGGTGTGTATTATTCACTGAGGCTCTAAAAGAGTGACCTAATGAAATAGATTCCTGACTATTCCACAGGAGTGCATTATTCAGTGAGGCCCTCAGTGAGTGTTTATATGAAACTTTCCTGACTATTACCCAGGTACCTATCACTCAGTGGGGCGCTGAAAGAGTGTCCATATAAAATAGACTTGACTATTCCCCAAGTCTGTATTATTCACTGAGGCTCTGAATGAGTGGCCATATGAAATACACTCCTGACTATTCCACAGGTGTATATTATCCACTGAGGATATGAATTAGTGTCCAAATGAAATAGACTCCTGGCTACTCCACAGATGTGCATCATCCACTGAGGCATAGAAAGTATGTCCATTGGAAATAGACTCCAAATTAATCTCCAAGTGTTTATTATTCACTGAGCCTCTAAATTAGTGTCCATATGAAAGACAAAACTTTCTATTCCCAAAGGGTGTATTATTCACTGAGGCTCTGAAAGAGTGACCAAATGAAATAGATTCCTGACTATTTCCCAGGTGTGTATTATTCACTCAGCCTCTGAATGAGGGGCCTTATGAAATAGACTCCTGACCATACCACAGGTGTGTATTATTCACTGATGTTCTGAATGTGCAGCCAAAGCAAATAGACACCTGACAACTCCACAGGTGTGCATTCTTTACTGATGCTCTGAATGAATGGCCATATGAAAGAGGCTCCAAATTTTCCTCCAGGTGTACATTATTTAATGAGGCTCTGAAGGAGGAACCATAGAAAATTTACTCCTTACAATTCCGCATGTGTTAATTTTTCTGTTAGACTCGATAACGGGGTCGATAGAAAAGAGACTCCTCAGGATTCCAAGGCATACATAATTCAGCGAGGCTCATAATGGGTGTTCATATTACATAGAATACTGACGATTCCCCTCTTGTGTATCACTGAGTGAGGCCACTGAATATGTGGCCATATGAAATAGACACCTGAGTACCCAACAGGTGTGCATTGTTCAGTGAGGTTTAAATGAAAGGGCCTATGTAATAGACTCCTGAGTATTCCCTAACTGTGTATTATTCACTGAAGCTCTTAAGGAGTATTCATATGACATAGCCTCCTGATTAATGTCAGCATGTGCATTATTCAATGTGGCTCTCAATCAGAGAATATATTAAATAGAATCATGACTATTTCCCAGGAGTGCATCATTCAGTAATGCTCTGATTGAGTGGCCATATGGCATGGACTCTGACTATTCCCCAGGTGTGTATCATTCAGTGAGTTTCGGAACGAGTGACCATATGAAATACACTCCAGATTATAGCCTGTTGACTATTCCTTAGGTGTGCATTTTCCACTGAAGCACTGGGTGAATGGTCATATCAAATAGACTCCGGACTATTCCCCAGATGTGCATTATTCAGTGAGTCTCTGAATAAGTGGCTATATGAAATAGACTCCTGAGTATTCCCCAGGTATATATGATTCTTCACTGAGGCTCTGAATGAGTGGCCATGTAAAATACACTCCTGACTTTTCCATAGGTGTGTATTATTCAGTGAGGCTCTGAATGAGTGGCCATAGAAAAGAGACTCTTGAATACTACCCAGGAATGCATACTTAGGTTGGGCTCTGAATGAGTGGCCATACGAAATAGAATCCTGACTTTCTGCCAGGTGTATATTATTCAGGGAGGCTCTGAATGTGGGTATATAAAATAGACTTCTGAGTACTCTACAGGTGTTCCTTATTCAGTTTAGCTTTCAATGGTAGGCCATATGTAATAGCGTCCTGAGTATTCCCCAGGTATGCATTATTCACTGAGGCTCTGAAAGTTTGGCCATATGAAATAGTCTACAGACTAGTCCACCAGTGTATATTACTTAATGAGGCTTTGAGTTAATTTGAGGCTTTGAGTTAATTATCATATAAAATAGACTCCTGAGTATTCCCCAGGTGTTTATTATTGATTGAGACTCTGAAAAAGTGGGCATATGGAATAGACTACTGACTATTCCAAAGCTGTACATTAGTCACTCAGTCTTTAATTTTGTGGTCATAAAAAATAGACTAGTGTCTATTCCTCAGGTGTGCATTATTCACTGAGGCTGTAAATGAGTGGCTATAAAAGTAAACTCCTAACTCTTCCCCAGGTGTGTATTACTCAGTGAGGCTCTGCATGAGTGGTCATATGAAATAGGATGCTGACTATCCTCCATGTGTGTATTATTCAGTGAATCTCTGAATGAGTGGCCATATGAAATAGGCTGCTGAGTACTGTACATTTGTGCATTATTCACTGAGGCTATAAGTGAGTAGCCATATGAAAGGGAATCCTGACTATTCCACAGGTGTGTATTATTCACTGAGGCTTTGAGTTAGTGACTATATGAGATAGATTCCTGATTATTCCTCAGGTGTATTATTGACTGAGACTCTGATTAAGTGGGCATATGTAATAAACTTTTCACTATTCCAAAGGTGTGCATTACTCACTCAGGCTTTGATTTTGCGGCATGTAAAAAAAAACTAGTGTCTATTTTCCAGGTGTGCATTATTTAATGAGGCTGTAAATGAATGGGTGTATGAAGTAGACTCTTAACTCTTCTCAGGTGTGTATTATTGAATGAGACTGAATAAGTGGGCATAAGAAAGAAACTCCTGACTCTTCCACAGGTGTGCATTATTTACAAGGCTCTGAATGAGTAGCCACTTGAAGTAGACTCTTGACTATTTTCCAGATGTGTATTATTCACTGAGGCCCTGAATGAGTGGCAATATGAAAGAGATTCCTGACTATTCCAGATATATATCTATATATATCTATATATATCTATATATATATATATATATATATATATATATATCACTGAAACACTGAAAGAATGGCATTTGAAATAGACTATTTTACTCCACAGGTGTGCGTTTTTCATTGATTCTCTAAATGCATCACCATATGTAACAGACTATTCCCCAGGTGTGTATCACTCAGTGAGGCGCTGAAAGTGTGGCCATATAACATAGACTCTTGACTATTCCTCAAATGTGCATTATTCACAGAGGCTCTGAATGAGTGAACATAGGAAATAGACTCCAGACTATTCCACAGGTGCATATTCTTCACTGGGGCTATGAATGAGTGTCCAAATGAAATAGACTCCTGGCTACTCCACAGGTGTGCATTATTCACTGAGGCTCTGAATGAATGTCCATCGGACATAGACTGCAAATTATTCTCCAGGTATGTATTATTCAGTGAGGCTCAGAATAAGTGACCATATTAATTAGATTCCTTACTATCCCACAGGTGTGTATTATTTACTGAGGCTCTGAATATGTGACTACATGAAATAGACTCCTAACTGCTCCACATTGTTCAGTGACACTCCGAATGAGAGGCCACATGAAAAAGACTCCTGACTATTCCACAGGTGTTCATTATTCAGTGAGTCTCTCAATGAGGGGATCATACAGAATCCTGACTATTTTCCCATGTGTACATTTAGTGAGATGCTCAATGATTGGCCATATGAAAGACATTTCTGACTATTCCACAGCTGTGCATTATTCCCTGAGGCTGTGAAAGAGTGGTCATATGAAATAGACTCCTGAAAATTCCCCAGGTATGTAATATTCAGTGAGGTTCTGAATGAGTTTACATATGAAATAGTCTCCTTTTACCTGGTGTTCATTAGTCAGTGAGGCTCTGAATGAGTGGCCATAAGAAATAGACTCCAGACTATATCACAAGTGTGTAATATTCAGTGAGGCTGTGAAAGAGTGGCCATATGAAACAGCCTCCTTATTACTCCACATGTGTGTTATTCACTGATTGTCAGAATGAGTAGCCATATGACATAGACTCCTAATTATTCTCCATATGTGTCTTATTCAAAGGGGTTCTGTATGAGTGTCCATACCAAATAGGCTCCTGACACTCCCCCAGGTGTGTATTATTCAGTGAGGCCCAGAATGAGATGTCATATGAAATAGACTCCTGACTATCACCCAGGTGTGTATCATTCAGAAAGGCACTTAATTCGTGGCTATCTTAAATAGAGTCCTGACTACTCCATAGGGGTTTGTTATTCACTGAAGCTCTGAATGAGAGGCCATATAAAATAGACTCCTGACTATTGTCACATTGTGAACTATTCAATAAGGATCTGAATGAGTGGTAGTATGAAACACAATCCTGACGATTCCCTAGGTGTGTATCATTCAGTGAGGCACTGAAAGAGTGGCCATATGAAGGAGGATCCTGACTATTACCTTGGTGTGCATTATTCACTGTGGCTCTGAATTATTGGCCAAGTGAAATGGACTCCTGAGTATTCCCCAAGTCTGAATTATTCACTGATTCCCTGAGTGGCCATATAAAACAGACTTCCCCAGTTGTTTATTATTCTGCAGGGGTCTTACTGAGTAACTATATCAAATAGACTTCTGACTGTTCCCCATGTGTGTATTCTTCGGGGAGTCTCAGAATCTGGGGTGATATGAATTAGTCTCCTCAATACTCAACAGACGTGCATTTTTCGCTGAAGCTAGTAATGAGTGGTCGTGTTAAACAGACTTTTGACTATTCCCCAGGTGTGCATTATTCACTGAGGCTCTGAAACGGTGTCATTATAAAAGAGACACCTGTGACTATTCCCAAGGTGTGCATTATTCAGGTTGGCTCTCAATGACCGGTCATATGAAATAGAATCTTGACTATTCCCCAGGTGTGTATCATTCAGTGAGGCTCTGAATGAGTGATCATAGAAAATAGACCTTTGACTATTCCCTAAGTGTCTATTATTTACAATAGAATCCTCAGTACTCCCCAGGTGTGCATTATTCACTGAGGCTTTGAATGAGTGGCAATATGAAATAATCTCTTGAGAATTCCACAGGTGTGTATCATTCAGTGAGGCTCTCAATGAGTGGCCACATGAGAAACAATCTTCACTTATCCACCTGTGTGCATTATTCCATGAGATTCTGAATTGGTGGCCATATGACTATTCCACAGGTGTGTACCATTCAGCGAGGCTCTGAGTGTCCATATTAAAGAGACTATTACTCAGAGAGGCTCTGAATGAATGGCTATATCAATTAGTCTGTTGACTACTCCACAGGAGTTTATTATTCAGTGAAGCTCTGCATGAGAGGCCAGATGAAATGGACTCCTGAGAATTCCCTAAGTGTGTATTATTCACTGAGCTTCTGAATGTGTGGCCAATTGAAATACACCCCTGACTATTCCCCATGTGTGCATTATTCACTTAGGTTCTGTATGAGTTGCCATACAAAATAGACTCCTGACAATTCCCCAGGTGTACACTACTCCCTGAGGCTCTCACTGAGTGGCCATATGAAATAGACTCTTGACTCTACCCCATGTATGTATTATTCAGAGGGGCTCTAAAATAGTATACATATCAAATACACTCCTGTCTATTCCCCAGGTGTGCATTGTTCACTGTGGCTCTGAATGAGTATCAATATAAAATGCACTCCTATTTTCCAGGTGTGTTTTATTCACGAGGGCTCTGAATTAGGGGCTGTATGAAATAGACTCCTGACTACTCAGTGAATAATGCACACCTGTGGAATAGTCAAGATTCCCTTTTATATAGCTACTCCACAACTTTGCATTCTTCACTGATGCTCTGAATGAATGGCCATGTGAAAGAGACTCCAAGATTTTTCCAGGTATGCATTATTGAATGTTGCTCTGAATGAGAAGACACAGTAAATAAACTCCTGACAATTCCCCAAACTGGCACTATTCGGTGGGCTCTAAATGAGTGGCAATATGAAATAACCTAATCAATATTGCCCTGATGTGCATTATTCACTGAGTCTCTAAAAGAGTGTCCGTATGAAAGACAAACCTGCCTATCCCCAAGGTGTGCGTTATTCAGTTTGGCTCTGGATCACATGTTATATGGAACAAGATACTGATTATTCCCCTGGCGGGGATCATTCACTGAGGCTCTGAATCAGTGGCCATATAATATAGAGCTTTGATTATTTCTCATTTGTGTATTGTTCACTTAGACTCTGAATGAGGGGTCATTTGAAATAGAATCCACAGTACTCCCCAGGCATCCATTATTCACAGCAGGTCTGAATAAGTGGAAGTATGAAATCGACTCCTGACTATTCCACAGGTGTGTACCATTTAGTGAGGCTCTGAATGCGTGGCCATATGAAAGAGAATTCTGACTATTCCAAACGTGTGCATTACTCATTGAAGAGTAATGCACTCTAAATGAGTGTCCATAAGAAATACAATCCTGACTATTCCCCAGGTGTACATTATTCACTGAGGTGCTGATTGAGTGACCATATAAAGTAGATTGCTGAGTACACCCAGATATGCATTATTTACGGAGGCTCTGAATCAGTGGTCACGTGAAATAGACTTCTGAATATCCCAAATGTGTGCATTATTAAGGGAGGTTCTGAAAAAGTGTCCCTATGAAATCGACTGCTGACTATTCCCCAGGTGTGGATTATTCACTGAGGCTATGAATGGGAGGCAATGTGAAATAGACTCCGGATTATTTTCTAGGTGGGTTTTATTGACAGGGGCCCTGAATGAGGGGCTGTGTTAAATAGACCCCTGTGTATTCCACAGGTGTGTATGAATCGCTGCGGTTCTCAGTGTGTGGTGAAAAGCAATACACACCTGGCTACTCCACATGTGTACATTATTCACCAACGCTCTGAATGAATGGCCATATGAAAGAGACTCTAATTTTTTCTCTAGGTATGCATTATTCAATAAGGCTCTGAATGCAGGCCATAGGAAATAGACTCCTGACAATTTGCCAGGTGTGTATTACTCAGTGAGACTCAGAAGGAGGGGCGATAAGAAATAGACTTCTCACTATTCTAAAAGTATAGGTTATTATGTGAGTCTCAAAATGGGTGTCCATATTAAATAGAATCCCGTCTATTCCATACATGTGTATCATTCAGTGAGGTGCTGAATGGGTGGCCATATGACATACATTCCTGAGGACTCAACAGGTGTTCATTGTTCACTTAGGCTTTTAATGAGGAGCAATATGAAGTAGACTCCTGACTATGTTCCAGGTGTGTATAATTCACTGAGCCTCTGAATGATTGGCCTGAAGAAATATACTCCTGGCTATGACTCAGGTGTGTATTATTCAGTGAGGCTCAAAATGAGTGGCCTTATGAAATAGACCGCTTAGAACTCCACAGGAGTGTGTTATTCAGTGAGACTCTGAAAGAGTGGACATATGAAATAGACTCCTGACTATTCCTCAAGTGTGCATTATTCACTGAGGCTCTGAATGTGTGGCCATTGTAGATAGAATCCTCACTATTTGCTACGTGTGTATTTTTCACTGAGTCTCGGAATGAGTGGCCATTCTAAATAAACTCCTGACAATTCCACAAACTTGCACTACTACGAGAGGCTGTGAATGAGGGACAATATTAAAAAGACTCCTCAGTATTCCCCTGGTGTGTATTATTCACTGAGGCACTGAAAGAGTGTTCCTATGAGACTCCTCACTATTCTCAAGGTGTGCATTATTCAGTTTGGCTCTCAATACTGGTCGTATGAAATAAAAATCTGATTATTCCCCAAGTGTGTGTCATTCACTGAGGCTCTGAATGAGTGGCTATATGAAATGGACCCTTGACTATTCAACAGGTGTGAAATATTCACTGAGGT
>JAPYYA010000046.1:15500-27893 GCA_028533165.1 Leontopithecus rosalia | reverse complement strand
TTTGAATGAAGGGTCATTTGAAATAAAATCATCAGTACTCCTCAGGCGTGCATGATTCAGTGAGGCTCTGAATGAGTGGCTATATAAAATAGTCTCCTGACTATTCTACAGCTGTGTACCATTCAGTGAGGCTCTGAATGAGTGCCATATGAAAGAGAATCCCATTTCAAATGTGTGCATTATTCAGTGAAGGTCTGAATGAGTGTCCATAAGAAATAAAATTCTGACTATTCCAGTGGTGTGCATTATTCACTGAGGTGGAAAATGTGTGGCCATATGAAATAGATTGCTGAGTACTCCCCAGGTATGGTATGCATTATTTACTAAGGCATTGAATCAGTGGTCATATCAAATAGACACCTAAAAACCCCAAGGTGCATATTACTCAGAGAGGCTCTGAATGTCTAGCTATATCAATTAGGCTTTGTGTGTATTATTCACTGAGCTTCTGAGTGTGTGTCAAATTGAAACACACTCCGGATTATTCCCCAGGTGTGCGTTATTCACTGAGGTTCTGTATAAGTTGCCATACAAAATAGACTACTGACAATCTTCCAGGTGTGCACTACTTACTCCCTGAGGCTCTCACTGAGTGGACATATGAAATAGACACCTCACTCTACCCAATGTGTGTATTAGTCAGAGAGGCTCTGAAAGAGTGTCCATATCAAATACACCCCTGTGTATTCCCTAGGTGTGCATTATTCACTGAGGCTCTGAATAAGTTTCACTAAGAAATACACTCCTGACTATTCTCCAGGTGTGTTTTATTCACAAGGGCTCTGAATGAGGGGACATATGAAATAGACTCCTAACTATTCCACAGATGTGTATTATACAATGAGGTTCTGAATGTGACGCCAAAGAAAATAGACACATTGCTACTCCACAAGTGTGCATTCTTCACTGATTCTCTGAATGAATGGCCATGGGTAAGAGACTCCAAGATTTTTTCAGGTATGCATTATTCAATGTGGCTCTGAATGAGAAGACATTGTAAATAAACTTCTGACAATTCCACAAACTTGCAATATTCGGAGGGCTCTAGATGAGTGGCAATATGAAATAACCTAATCAATATTCCCCTGGTGTGTATTATTCACTGAGCCTCTAAAACAATGTCCAAATGATGGACAAACCTGTCTATTCCCAGGGTGTGTATTAGTCACACACAGAGGCTCTGAAAGGCTGACCAAATGAAATAGATTCCTGTCTATTCCCCAGGTGTGTATTATTCACTAAGCATCTGAATGAGGGGCATTATGAAAGAGACTCCTGACTATACCACAGTTGTGTATTATTCACTGATGTTCTGAATGTGTGGCCAAAGCAAATAGACACGTGGCCACTCCACAGGTGTGTATTCTTTACTGATGCTCTGAATGAATGGCCATATGAAAGAGACTCCAAAATTTCTCCAGGTATACATTACTCAATGAGGCTATGAAGGAGAAACCATACCAAATTTACTCCTTACAATTCCGCATGTGTCAATTTTTCTGTTAGACTCGGAAAGGGGGTAGATAGAAAATAGACTCCTCAGGATTCCAAGGCATACATAATTCAAAAAGGCTCATAATGCATGTTCATATTAAATAGAATTCTGGGTGGATCACGAGGTCAACAGATCGAGACCATCCTGGTCAACATGGTGAAACCCCGTCTCTACTAAAAATACAAAAAAATTAGCTGGGCCCGGTGGCGTGTGCCTGTAATCCCAGCTACTCTGGAGGCTGAGGCAGGAGAATTGCCTGAACCCAGGAGGCGGAGGTTGCGGTGAGCCGAGATCGAGCCAGTGCACTCCAGCCTGGGTAACAAGAGCGAAACTCCATCTCAAAAAAAAAAAAAAGAATTCTGATTATTCCCCACGTGTGTATTATTCAGTGAGGTACTGAATGTGGGGCCAAATGAAATAGACTCCTGAGTACCCAACCCGTGTTCATTGTTCACTAAGGCTTTGAATGAGAGGGCCTATGAAAAGACTCCTGAGTATTCCCTATGTGCGTATTATTCACTGAGGCTCTTAAGGAGGGTTCAAATGACATAGCCTCCTGATTAATGTCCGGGTGTGCATTATTCAATGAGGCTCTCAATCAGTGGTCATATGAAAGAGAATCATGACTATTTCCCAGGAGTGCATCATTCAGTAATGCTCTGATTGAGTGGCCATATGGCATGGACTCTGACTATTCCCCAGGTGTGCATCATTCAGTGAGTTTCAGAACGAGTGACCATATGAAATAGACTCCAGACTATAGCCTGTTGACTATTCTTTAGGTGTGCATTTTCCACTGAGGCACTGGGTGAATGGTCATATCAAATAGACTCCAGACTATTCCCCAGGTGTGCATTATTCAGTGAGTCTCTGAATAAGTGGCTATATGAAATAGACTCCTGAGTATTCTCCAGGTATATATAATTCTTCACTGAGGCTCTGAATGGATGGCAGTGTGAAATACACTCCTGACTTTTCCATAGGTGTGTATTATTCAGTGAGGCTCTGAATGAGTGGCCATAGAAAAGAGATTCCTGAATACTCCCCAGGCATGCATTTTTAGGATGGGCTCTGAATGAGTGGCCATACGAAATAGAATACTGACTTTCCATCAGGTGTATATTATTCACGGAGGCTCTGAATGTGTGGGTATATGAAATAGACTTCTGACTACTCTACAGGTGTTTCTTATTCAGTAAAGCCTTGAATGGGAGGCCATATGTAATAGCGTCCTGAGTATTCCGCAGGTATGCATTATTCACTGAGGCTCTGAAAGTTTGGCCATATGAAATAGTCTCCAGGCTAGTCCACAGGTGCGTATTACTTTATGAGGCTTTGAGTTGATGACCATAGGAAATAGATTCCTGACCATTCCCCAGGTGTGTATTATTGACTGAGACTCTGAAGAAGTGGGCATATGAAATAGACTACTGACTATTCCAAAGCTGTGCATTACTCACTCAGTCTTCGATTTTGTCGTCATAAAAAATAGACTAGTGTCTATTCCCCAGGTGTGCATTATTCACTGAGGCTGTAAATGAGTGGCTACATAAAGTAGACTCCTGACTCTTCCCCAGGTGTGTATTACTCAGTGAGTCTCTGAATGAGTGGCTATATGAAATAGATGGCTGGGTACTGTACATTTGTGCATTATTCACTGAGGCAAAGAGTGAGTGGCTATATGAAAAGGAATCCACAGGCGTGTATTATTCACTGAGGATTTGAGTTAGTGACTATATGAAATACATTCCTGACTATTCCTCAGGTGTGTATTATTGACTGAGACTCTGATTAAGTGGGAATATAGAATAGACTTTTTACTATTCCAAAGTTCTGCATTACTCACTCAGGCTTTGATTTTGGGGCCATGTCAAAGAGACTAGCGTCTATTCCCCAGGTGTGCATTATTTAATGAGGCTCTAAATGAATGGCTATATGAAGTAGACTCTTAACTCTTCCTCAGGTGTGTATTATTGAATGAGACTCTGATTAAGTAGACATGAGAAGGAGACTCCTGACTCTTCCCCAGGTGTGCATTATTTACAGAGACTCTGAATGAGTAGCCACTTGAAGTAGAATCTCGACTATTTCCCAGATGTGTATTATTCACTGAGGCCCTTAACGAGTGGCCAAATGGAAGAGATTCCTGAGACTTCCAGATATATATATTATTCACTGAAACACTGAAAGAATGGCCATATGAAGTAGACTCCATTTTACTCCCCAGGTGTGCGTTATCCATTGATTCTCTAAATGAATCACCATATGTAACAGACTAGTAATTATTCCCCACATGTGTATTATTCAAAGAGGTTTTCTTTGAGTGACAGATCACATACACTCCTGACTATCACCAATGTGTGTATCATACAGAGGTGCCTAACTTGTGTCTATCTTAAGTAGGGTTCTGACTACTCCACAGGTGTTCATTATTCACTGAAGCTCTGAATGAAAGGCCATATGAAATAGACTCCTTACTATTGCCTCATTGCACATTATTTAGTAAGGCTCTGAATGGAATAGAATCCTGACTATTCCCCAGGTGTGTGTCATTCAGTAAGATACTGAATCAGTGGTTATACGAAATAGGCTCCCGTCTATTACTATGGTGTGCATTATTCACTGAGGCTCTGAGTGGCCATATGAATTAGACTCCTAATATTCACTGGGTATTCCTCCTGTGTGCATTATTCATTGATTCTCTGAGGAACCATATGAAATAGACTCCTGACTATTCGCCAATTGTGTATTATTCTTTTGGGGTCCTAATAAGTGGCTATATGAAATAGACCTCTGATTATTCCACAGGCATGTATTATTCAGGTAATGTCAGAATCGAGGGTGATATAAATTAGTCTCCTCTGTACTCCACAGACATGCGTTATTCACTGAGGCTCATAATGCGTGGTCATATTAAACAGAACCCTGACTTTTTCCAAGGTGTGTATCATTGACTGAGACTCTGAATGATTCGCCATATGAAAAAGACTCCTGAGTACTCAACAGGTGTGAATTATTCAGTGAGCCTCTGAACGGGAGGCAATGTGAAATATGCTCCTGACTTGTTCCCAGGTGTGTACTATTCAGTGAGGCTCGAAATGAGTGGCCAAATGAAACAGAACCCTCGGTACTCAACAGACGTGCATTTTTCACTGAAAGGCTGAATGAGTGGGCATAAGCAATAGACTCCCGATTATTCCCCAGGTGTGCATTATTCACTGAGGCTCTGAATATGTGGCCATTTGGAATAGATACCTCACCATTCCCTAGATGTGTGTTATTCACAGAGTCTCTGAATGCATTCCCATTCCAAATAGACTCTTGAGAATTCTCGAGGTGTGCACTATTCCGTGGGGCTGTGAATGAGTGTCCACATGAAATAGACTCCTCACTGTTCCCCAGGTGTGTATAATTCACTGAGGTTCTGAAAGAGTGACAAAATGAAATAGATTCCTATTCCAGAGGTGTGCATTATTCAGTGAGGCTCTCAATGAGTGTTCATTTGAAACTGTCCTGACTATTCCCCAGGTGTGTATCATTCAGTGAGGCTCTGAATGAGTGACCATATAACATAGACCATTGACTATTCTCTAATTGTCTATTATTTACAATAGAATCCTCAGTACTCCCCAGGTGTGCATTATTCAATGAGGCTTTGAATGAGTGGCAATATAAAATAGATTCTTGACAATTCCACAGGTGTGTATAATTTGGTGAGGCTCTGAATGATTGGCCATATGAAAGAGAATTCTCACTTATCTACCCTTCTGCATTACTCCATGCAGATTCTTAATTAGTGGCCGTATGACAATTTTACAGGTGTGTTCCTTTCAGTGGGGCTCTGAGTGGCCATATTAAAGAGATTCCTGAATATCCGCAAGGAGCTTATTACTCAGAGAGACTCTTAATGAATGGCTATATCAATTAGGCTGCTGACTACTCCACAGCAGTGCATTATTCAGTGAAGCTCAACATGAGAGGCCAGATAAAATTGTCTTCTGACAATTCCCTAGGTGTGTATTATTGATTGAGCTTCTGAATGTGTAGCCAATTGAAATATGCTCCTATTTCCCATATGTGTGTTATTCACTGAGGTTCTGTATGAGTTGCCATATGAAATAGATTCCTGACAATTCCCTAGGTGTGCACTACTACCTGAGGCTCTCACTGAGTGGCCACATGAAATAGACTCCTGACTCTACCCCATGTGTGTATTATTCAGAGGCTTTGACAGAGTGTCCATATGAAATACACTCCTGTATATTCCCCAGGTGTGCATTATTCACTGAGGCTCTGAATGAGTATCAATATGAAATGCACTCCTGACTATTCTCCAGGTGTTTTTTATTCACACGGTCTCTGAATGTGGGTCATATGAAATAGACTCCTCACTATTCCACAGGTGTGTATTATTCACTGATGTTCTCAATGTGTCGCCAAAGAAAATAGACACATGTCTACCCCACAAGTGTGGACTCTTCACTGATTGCCATTGGAAAGAGACTCCAAGATTCTTCCAGGTATTCATTATTCAATGAGGCTTTGAATTACAGGACACTGTAAATAAACTACTGACAATTCCCCAAACCTGCACTATTCGGAAGGCTCTGAATGAGTGGCAATATGAAATAACTGAATCAATATTCCCCGGGTGTGTACTATTCACTGAGGCTCTAAAAGTGTGTCCATATGAAAGAGAAACTTGTCTATTTTTAAGATGGGCATTATTCAGTTTGGCTCTGAATCACAGGGCATATAGAATAAGATACTGATTATTCCCCTCACGGGGATCATTCACTGAGGCTCTGAATGAGTTGTCATATGATGGAGAGTCTTGAATGTTACCCATGTGTGTTTGATTCACTGAGGCTCTGAATGAGGGGTCATTTGAAGTAGAATTCATTGTACTCCCGGGGCATGGATTATTTACTGAGGCTCTGAATGAGTGGAAATATGAAATAGACTCCTGACTGTTACACAGGTGTGTACAATTCAGTGAGGCTCTGAATGAGTGGCCATATGAAAGAGAATCATGACTATTTCCAAATGTGTGCATTATTCAGTGAAGGTCTAAATGAGTAATCATAAGAAATAAAATCCTGACTATTCCCCAGGTGTGCATTATTCACTGAGTGCTGAATGAGGGGCCGTATGAAATAGATTGCTGAGTACTCCCAAGGTATGAATTGTTCACGGAGGCTGTGAATCAGTGGCCATGTTAAATAGACATCTGGATATCCCCTATGTGTGCATTATTAAGGGAGGATCTGAAAAAGGATCCCTATGAAATAGATTGCCATTACCCAGGTGCGGAGTATTCACTGAGGCTATGAATGGGAGGCAATGTGAAATAGACTCCTGATTATTTTCCAGATGAGTTTTATTCACAGGGGCCCTGAATGAGGGCCCCTGTCTAACCACAGATGTGTATAATTCGCTGAGGTTCTCAATGTGGCCAAAGGAAATAGACACCTGGCTACTGCACATGTGTACATTATTCACCAACGCTCTGAATGAATGGCCATATAAAAGAGACTCCAAATTTTTCTCCAGGTATGCATTATTCAATGAGGCTTTGAATGCAGGCCATACAAAATAGACTCCTGACAATTCCCCAAGTGTGCACTATTCCCTGGGAGTCTCAATGAGTGCCAATAAGAAACAGATTCCTGACTCTCCCCAATGTGTGTATTATTCAAAAAGGCTCTGAAAGAGTGTCCATTTGTTATAGACCCCTGACTATTTTTAAGGTGTGCATTATTCACTGAGGCTCTGAATAAGTGGCAATATATAATAGATTCCTGACTATTCCCCAGGTGTGTATTATTCACTTAGCCTCTGAATGAGGGGCCTTATGTAATAGACTCCGGACTATACCACAGGTGTGTATTATTCACTGATGTTCTGACTGTGTGGCCAAAGCAAATAGACACCTGGCCACTCCACAGGTGTGCATTCTTTACTGATGCTCTGAATGAAAGGCCATATAAAAGAGACTCCAATTTTTCTCCAGATATACATTATTCAATGAGGCTCTGAAGAAGGAGCCATACAAAATTTACTCCTTACAATTCTGCACGTGTTAATTTTTCTGTTAGACTCAGAAAGCGGGTCGATAGGAAATAGACTCCTCAGGATTCCAAGGCATACATATAATTCAGTGAGGCTCATAATGTGTGTTCATATTAAATAGAATCCTGACTATTTGCCACATGTGTATCATTCAGTGAGGTACTGAATGCATGGCCATAAATAGACTCCTGAGAGCCCAACAGGTATGCATTGTTCAGTGAGATTCGACTGAGAGGGCCTATGTAATGTACTCCTGAGTATTCCCTAGGTGTGTGTTATTCACTGAGGCTCTGAAGGAGTGTTCATAGGACATAGCCTCCTGATTAATGTCCGGGTGTGCATTATTCAATGAGGCTCTCAATCAGTGGTCATATGAAATAGAATCCTATTTCCCAGGTGTGCATTATTCAGTAATGCTCCGATTGAGTGGCCATATGGCATGGACTCTGTTCCCCAGGTGTGTATCATTCAGTGAGTTTCGGAACGAGTGACCATATGAAATAGACTCCAGACTATAGCCTGTTGACTATTCTTTAGGTGTGCATTTTCCACTGAGGTACTGGGTGAATGGTCATATCAAATAGACTCCAGACTATTCCCCATGTGCATTATTCAGTGAGTCTCTGAATAAGTGGCTATATGAAATAGACTCCTGAGTATTCCCCAGGTATATATAATTCTTCACTGAGGCTCTGAATGGATGGCAGTGTGAAATACACTCCTGATTTTTCCATAGGTGTGTATTATTCAGTGAGGCTCTGAATGAGTGGCCATAGAAAAGAGACTCCTGAATACTCCCCAGGCATGCATTTTTAGGCTGGGCCCTGAATGAGTGGCCATACGAAATAGAATCCTGACTTTCCGCCAGGTGTATATTATTCATGGAGGATCTGAATATGTGGGTATATGAAATAGACTTCTGACTACTCTACAGGTATTCCTTATTCAGTGAAACTCTGAATGAGAGGCCATATGTAATAGCGTCCTGAGTATTCCCCAAGTATGCATTATTCACTGAGGCTCTGAAAGTTTGGCCATATGAAATAGTCTCCAGACTAATACACAGGTGTATATTACTTAATAAGGCTTTGAGTTAATGACCTTATGAAAAAGACTCCTGAGTATTCCCCAGGTGTGTATTATTGATTGAGACTCTGAAGAAGTGGGCATATGGAGTAGATTACTAAGTATTCCAAAGTTGTGCATTAATCACTCAGGCTTTGATTTTGTGGTCATATAAAATAGACTAGTGTCTATTCCTCAGGTGTGCATTATTCACTGAGGCTGTAAATGAGTGGCTATACAAAGTAGACTCCTAACTCTTCCCCAGGTGTGTATTACTCAGTGAGGCTCTGCATGAGTGGTCATATGAAATAGGATGCTGACTATCCGCCATGCGTGTATTATTCAGTGAATCTCTGAAAGAGTGGCTATATAAAATAGACTGCTGAGTACTGTACATTTGTGCGTTATTCACTGAGGCTATGAGTGGCCATATGAAAAGGAATCCTGACTATTCCACAGGTGTGTATTATTCACTGAGGCTTTGAGTTAGTGACTATATGAAATAGATTCCTGACTATTCCTCAGGTGTGTATTATTGACTGAGATTCTGATTAAGTGAGCATATGGAATAGACTTTTTATTATTCCAAAGTTGTGCATTACTCACTCAGGCTTTGATTTTGTGGCCATGTCAAAGAGACTAGTGTCTATTCCACAGGTGTGCATTATTTAATGAGGCTCTAAATGAATGGCTATATGAAGTAGACACTTAACTCTTCCCCAGGTGTGTATTATTGAATGAGACTCTAATTAAGTAGGCATAAGAGACTCCTGACCCTTCCCCAGGTGTGCATTAGTTACAGAGACTCTGAATGAGTAGCCACTTGAAGTAGACTCTTGACTATTTCCCAGATGTGTATTATTCACTGAGGCCCTGAACAAGTGGCCAAATGAAAGAGATTCCTGAGTTTTCCAGATATATATATTATTCACTGAAACACTGAAAGAATGGCCATATGAAATAGACTCCATTTTACTCCACAGGTGTGCATTATTCATTGATTCTCTAAATGAATCACCATATGTAACAGACTAGTAATTATTCCCCACATGTGCGTTATTCAAAGAGGTTCTCTTTGAGTGACCATATAACATACACTCCTATCACCAATGTGTGTATCATACAGGGGTGCCTAATTTGTGTCTATCTTAAGTAGGGTTCTGACTACTCCACAGGTGTTCATTATTCACTGAAGCTCTGAATGAGAGGCCATATGAAATAGACTCCTGACTATTGCCTCATTGTGCATTATTCAGTAAGGCTCTGAATTAGTGGTAATACGAAATAGAATCCTGACGATTCCCCACGTGTGTGTCATTCAGTAAGATACTGAATCAGTGTTCATATGAAAGAGGTTTCTGACTATTACCATGGTGTGCATTATTCACTGAGGCTCTGAGGGGCCTTATGAAATAGACTCCTGACTATTCCCCAGTTGTGTATTATTTCTTGGTTGTCCTAATGAGTGGCCATATGAAATAGACTTCTGATTATTCCACAGGTGTGTATTATTCAGGGAATCTCAGAATAGGGGGCGATATGAATTAGTCTCCTCAGTACTCCACAGACATGCGTTATTCACTGAGGCTCATAATGCGTGGTCATATTAAACAGAATCCTGACTATTCTCAAGGTGTGGATCATTCACTGAGACTCTGAATGATTCGCCATATGAGAAAGACTCCTGAGTACTCAACAGCTGTGAATTATTCACTGAGCGTCTGAGTGGGTGGCCATGTGAAACACACTTCTGACTTTTTTCAGTGAGGCTCGAAATGAGTGGCCATATGAAATGAACACCTCAGTACTCGACAGAGGTGCATTATTCACTGAGGGGATGAATGAGTGGGCATAAGCAATAGATTCCTGATTATTCCCCCGGTGTGATTTTATTCACTGAGGCTCTAAATATGTGGCCATTTGCAATAGATTCTTCACTATTTCCTAGGTGTGTGTTATTCACAGTCTCCAAATGCATTGCCATTCCAAATAGACACTTGAGAATTCTCGAGGTGTGCACTATTCCATGAGGCTCTGAATGAGTGAACACATGAAATATACTCCTGACTGCAACCCACGTGTGTATTATTCACTGAGACTCTGAAACACTGACCAAATGAAATAGATTCCTGACTATTTCACAAGTGTGTGTTATTCAATGAGGCTCTCAATGAGTGTTCATTTGAAACTGTCCTGACTATTCCCTAGGTGTGTATCACTCAGTGAGGCGCTGAAACAGTGGCCATATAAAGGAGACTCTTGACTATTCCCCAAGTGTGTATTATTCACAGAGGCTCTGAATGAGTGGCCATATGAAATAGACTCCTGACTATTCCACAGGTGCATATTCTTCACTGAGGCTATGAATGAGTGTCCAAATGAAATAGACTCCTGGCTACTCCACAGGTGTGCATTATTCACTGAGGCTCTGAATGAACGTCCATTGGAAATAGACTGCAAATTATTCTCCAGGTGTGTATTATTCAGTGAGGCTCAGAATAAGTGGCCATATTAATTAGATTTCTTACTATCCCACAGGTCTGTATTATTCACTGAGGCTCTAAATATGTGGCTACACGAAATAGACTCCTGACTACTCCACATTGTTCCGTGACACTCTGAATGAGAGGCCACATGAAAAAGACTCCTGATTATTCCACAGGTGTGCATTATTCAGTGAGTCTCTGCATGAGGGGATCATACAGAATCCTGACTATTTCCACAGGTGTGTACATTCAGTGAGGCTCTCAATGAGTGGCCATATGAAAGAGACTTTGAATGCAGGCCATACAAAATAGAATCCTGACAATTCCCCAGGTGTGTATTACTCAGTGAGACTCGGAAGGAGGGGCGATATGAAATAGACTCCTCACTGTTCTACAGGTATATGTTATTCAGTGAGTCTCAAAATGGGTGTCCATATTAAATAGAATCCCTACTATTCCCCACGTGTGTATCATTCAGTGAGGTGCTGAATGAGTGGACATATGACATACATTCCTGAGGACTCAACAGGTGTTCATTGTTCACTTAGGCTTTGAATGAGAAGCAATATGAAGTAGACTCCTGACTGTGTCCCAGGTGTGTATAATTCACTGAGCCTCTGAATGATTGGCCTCAAGAAATATACTCCTGGCTATGACCTAGGTGTGTTTTATTCAGTGAGGCTCAAAATGAGTGGCCATATGAAATAGACCCCTCAGTACTCCACAGGAGTGAGTTATTCAGTGAGACTCTGAAAGAGTGGGCATATGAAATAGACTCCTGACTATTCCTCCTGTGCACATTATTCACTGAGGCTCTGAATGTGTGACCACTGGAAATAGAATCCTCACTATTAGCTACGTGTGAATTTTTTACTGAGTCTGAATGAGTGGCCATTCTAAGTAAACTCCTGACCATTCCACAAACTTGCACTACTTCAAGAGGCTGTGAATGAGGGGCAATGTTAGAAAGACTCCTCAGTATTCCCCTGGTGTGTATTATTCACTGAGGCACTGAAAGTGTTCCTATGAGACTCCTCACTATTGCCAAGGTATGTACTATTCAGTTTGGCTCTGAATACTGGTCGTATGAAATAGAATCCTGATTATTCCCCATGTGTGTGTCATGCACTGAGGCTCTGAATGTGTGGCCATATGAAATAGACCCTTGACTATTCCCTAGGTGTGTAATATTCACTTACGCTTTGAATGAAGGGTCATTTGAAATAAAATCATCAGTACTCCTCAGGCGTGCATGATTCAGTGAGGCTCTGAATG
>JAPYYA010004599.1:0-11639 GCA_028533165.1 Leontopithecus rosalia | reverse complement strand
AGCCCTGGCAGCTCGTCTCCGACGGGCCTTGGCCACGTGGATATCTCGTTTCTTCTGTAAGGCCCAGGGTATCATGCTTCTTTTGAGCTTCCCCTTTCAAAAGAAAAGAATGTGAAATTTCATCCAAATGGAAGCTGGAGAAGATCAGCTCTGCGGGCTTCTCTCAGCTCAGTGCAATCTCCCCACCAGCCTCTCTTTCTGGGGAAATGGGTCTCAAATGGCACCATCCATCCTCAGCACCTGCAAGGTTTCTTAAACACAGGTCTCCGGACCTGAACCCAGGGAAGTCTAGGGTGGACCCAAGAGTCTGAATTTCTCCATGTGATGGTGATGCTGCTGGCAGAGGCGCCAGGCATCGACACTGAGTCCTGGGACCTCACTGGGCTGATGTGAGCCAAGGACTGAAAGCTCAAGATCATGACCCAGGGCCAGTTCCAGACCATATCCCCACTCACCCTCCTCAGAGGACACCTCTCTCTTCTCTTCCCTGCCACTGTCAGCTACACATATGCTGGTGCCTCCTGACCCATCCCCAACAGGACACTGGGATCCCAGAGTTTCCTGTTACCCAAGACCTCAGATTTCTCTGTATCTCTTTCTGCTGTGCTTCAGGACACATCATTTTCATAGCTCCTTGACTCCCTAGTATCCAAAGAAATAAATCGTACACTCACCAACCCTTAAATACTTACTGCTACACCCAGGTCCCATCTTCACCTGAACTCCTCCTGCTCATGAAGAAAAACCTCAGAACACCATGTTTACTTTCTGTTTCTAATAAGCTCAATTAACTAGAATTATACAATGAGAGCCTATTTTGATGCCATGCTTCAAAAGATGATGAAGTGCTCCTTAAGATTTGAAGTCCTTTCTTGCTCTATCTCAAATTGGGAGACTCTGGTCTCATGAAGCTGTTTCAACTGCAAACCTCATCAGTGCACTTTTCATTCTAAAGCCTTCATTTCTGTCCTTCTCGTTTCATTTCTGTTGTCCTGGCATAAAGATTGATACCCTTTACACTACCCAAAAGGTTCCAGTTTGGAGGGAAAATTATTTAGTCCCTTTAGGTATAGGGCAACTATGATGTGCCAAGCTGTGCAGTAGAACCCCTGATACAGAAATAAACTTCATCAAATCACTGTTCTGTTGATTTACATCTTGGTTGGAAGGAAGACATAATAAGCACACTAAAAACAAATTTCTGATTGTTGGAAACAGATGCTTGGTGCCCAGAAAGGGTACCCTTTCTGCAGAAAGTAAAGATTGCCTTGCTGAGAGATCCTTTGTCTCAGTGCTGGCTTTTCTTTGCAGCACAGAGCATCTGTTTCCAACAGCACAGAATGTCAGATATATTTAAGTTCCATAATGAACAAGAAGGGACAGACAGAGAAGGATGGAGGGAGGAGAAAGGGAGAAACAAAAAAGAGAGAAATTCACTACAGTGAATCGTGACAGTGAGTTTAGGGAAGGACTAACTAATCATAAAATTTTACCAGAGAACTATTTTTTTAAGGGACCAAGCAATTTCTGGTTCAAGAACTTTCCAGAGAGGGAGACAATTTGAAGAATGCAAGGCTAAATAATACTTCTTCCCCTTCCTAGTCATGTTAGATTTTTTTAAAAAAGTCAGAGCTATTATCCCCATATGGTATCATGGGGAAAGATGAGAATACCTTCAGTATTATTCAACAAATATTAACACCTGGGGTATAACTTTCCACCACGTAGCGTCTAGTTTTAAGAACAACTCCCTGCTAACTGTAAAGATGTTCTACAGGAAGAAAAAGCACACAAATGGACATTCTTGTGGTCAGTAAGGAGCCTGTACTCACCAGAACAGGCGGGCTTGGAAAAGATCTGGACCCAGGCTCTCCCATGGCTGTTGAGTTTCTCCTGCTGACTCCACTCCTGAGATGCAGACAGCCCCTGGCTTGCTGGAAAATGCAGTGACTTCTGCCTCTGGCTCCCCTTTTATTCAGGGAAGGAGTGATAATGCAATTAGCGGCTAATCCACAGGGAACACCCTGTCTCCACCCATTGGATTTGAGGCATTTCTAAATCCTTATATGGAATCCATTGTGGTGTTACCAACAAAGAGTGTTAGTAGAAAAAGAATTTAATATGTTTGGGTGTGGGGGGGTGGTACTTGCAGTTAATATCAGCATTTTAGATATGTTTCCCTTTTCTCCCATTCTTTCAAACATCTTTGAAAGCATTCTGTAGAAATAGGGATGGAATTATCTATGTACATAAATTTTCATGTCATATTTGATTTAGTAACAAAAATTAAAGACTGTTTAAATGTTCTCCAAGAAAAGAAAGCCCAACCAGGTATGATGGCTCATGTCTATAATCTCAGCACTTTGGGAGGCTGAGGTGGGTGGATCACAAGGTCAGGAGTTCGAGACCAGCCTGGCCAAGATGGTGAAACTCTGTCTCTACTAAAAATACAAAAATTAGCCAGGCGTGGTGGCATGCAGCTGTAATCCCAGCTACTCAGGAGGCTGAGGCAGGAGAATTGCTTGAACCCAGGAGGCAGAGGTTGCAGTGAGCTGAGATCACACCATTGCACTCCAGCCTGGGTGACAGAGTGTGACTCTGTCTAAAAAAAAAAAAAGAAAAGAAAAGAAAGCCCAAATCTTATTCACAATCCTATAGAATATACCACGAAGTCATTACAAAGAAATTATTACTTGGCCAGGAGAGGTGGCTCATACCTGTAATTCCAGCACTTTGGGAGACTGAGGTAAGTGGATCACCTGAGGTTAGGAGCTCGAGACCAGCCTGGCCAACATGGAGAAACCCATCTGTACTAAAAATACAAAATTAGCTGGGTGTGGTGGCACGTGCCTGTAATCCCAGCTACTCGGGAGGCTAAGGCAGGACAATTGCTTGAACCCGGGAGGCAGATGTTGTGGTGAACCGAGATCACGCCATTGCCCTCCAGCTTGGGCAACAAGAGTGAAACTCTGTCCCCCCCACAAAAAAAAAAAAGAAAGAAAAAAACCGATGTAGAACAACAGCTTCATAGTCAATGAGGAAACAGTGTTTCTCCTTAATTTTTTGGTGATGGAGTCTCGCTCTGTCACCCAGGCTGGAGTGCAGTAGCATGATCTTGGCTCACGGCAACCTCTGTCTTCTGGGTTCAAGAGACTCTCCTGCCTCAGCCTCCTGAGTACGTAGGATTACAGGCTCCTGCCACCACACCCAGCTAGTTTTTGTATTTTGAGTAAAAACAGGGTTTCACTTGTTGCCCAGGCTGGTCTTGAACTTCTGACCTCAAGTGATCCACCCACCTTGGCCTCCCAAAGTGCTGAGATTACAGGCATGAGCTACCGCCCCCGGCCTAAATGACCAGCAAAATTTGAGCAAATGTTTAAACCCTCTAGCTTCAGGGAAATGCTAAAAACATTAAAATTACAATGAGATGGTATTATACAGATATCAGCTTAGCTAAAGGGAAAAACACAGAAACACCTAGTGCTGACAAGACCCTGGGGAGACAAGTCTTACCTGTAGAGATGTGGGAGTAGAAACGGGAATAACCACTTTGGAAAACTATATGCAAACATCTACGAAGGCTGTATAGGGCCAGGCACTGTGGTTTATGCCTGTAATCCCAGCACTTTGGGAGGCAGAGGTGGGAGGATCGCTTGAGCTCAGTAGTCCGACACCAGCTTAGACAACATAGGAAGACCCTATCTCTGCAAAAACTAAAAAAATCACCAGGCATGGTGATTCGTGCCTATAGTCCATCTTCTCAGGAGGCTGAAGTGGGAGGATCACTTGAGCCCAGGAGATCAAGGCTGTAGTGAGTTGTTTTGAGCCACTGCATTCCAGCCTGGGTAACAGAGCAAGACCCTGTCTCAAAAACAACAGCTGTAGGCTGGGCACAGTGGCTCACACCTGTAATCCCAGCACTTTAGGAGGCTGAGGTACACGGATTACTTGAGGTCAGGAGTTTGAGATCAGCATGACCAACGTGATGAAACCTCGTCTCTACTAAAAATACAAAACATTAACAGGGCATGGTAGCGAATGTCTGTAGTCCCAGCTATTTGGGAGGCTGAGGCAGGAGAATCTCTTGAACCTAGGAGGTGGAGGTTGCGGTGAGCCAATATTACACCACTGCCCTCCAGCCTGGGAGACAGAGCGAGACTCTGTCTCAAACAAACCCCAAAAGCCATATATATATCTATCCTCTTCCCTTGCACACAGCATTCATCTCAACACTGTGCACACATGCCCACCAGTTTCATGTTCTCAGGGTCACAGAACCTGCATTCATAATAGTTCTTGCTGGAAACCAATCAATGAAGCAGGAGAATGAATAAATACTGGGGCACCTGCACCTTTTGGATCTCCTCACAGCAATCAGAACTCACAGATGACAACCGTCACGACCTTAAGCACTGATCACCAAAGCTGAGGTTGATCCACACCCAAGGCAGTGCATACCATGTGGTTCCCTACATGTGAAGAGAAAACCAGCAAAACAAATCCTAGGTGCTGTTACAATACAGGGTGCCCTTGTGGGGGCAGGACAGCATGGCAGGAAAAGGCACCTATGGATGAAGCCACTATTCTGTTCATTGATTTCAGCGCTGGGTACCTGGGTGTGTTCAGTTGGTGAAAGTTCGTGAAGACGTATATGTCTGATTTTTTGCACCTTGCTCTATGTAAGTTCTATGGCAATAACCACTGAGGAAAAGAGTGAGAATAAACTGCTTATGGACAATCTGTAGCAAACTTCTACCTCATACAAGCAACCTGAGGACTATTGCCTTGTATACTGTGAATTTGCCTAAAGAGTAGATTTCAGCCACTCTTTCTACACACACATAGACAAAGGTAACACGTCAGGAGATGGATATATTCCTTTGCTTCATTGTAGTAATCATTTCATGACATATGTGTATCAAAACATCATGAATGCCTTAAATATATACAATTAAAAACAAAACACAGCCGGGTGTGGTGGCTTGTGTCTCTAATCGCAGCACTTTGGGAGGCTGAGGCAGGTGGATCACTTGAGGCCAGGAGTTCAAGACCAGCCTCGCCGACATGGTGAAACCCCATCTCTACTAAAATACAAAAATGAGCCTGGCGTGGTGGTAAGCACCTGTAATCCCAGCTGCTTGGGAGGCTGAAGTACAAGAATCCTGTGAACCTGGGAGGCGGAGGTTGTGGTGATCTGAGATCATGCCATTGCACTTCAGCCTGGGCAACAGAGTGAGACTCCATCTCACAACAAACAATTTTTTTTTTATCAGCAGTCCCTCTGCAAATCCATTAGAATGTCTACAAACAGAACAAACAAATTTTTAAAAACCCAACACCTAATCAATAAACAGACAAAAAATACAATCTCAATAGCCTTGGTCTCTGCAGTGACACTCCATTTTTTATTATTTTTCATGATCCTTTCCTTGTATAAATCTTCCTGGTTTGGTATTCTGGGATGCAGTCAGATGCTGGCTATTTTGCCAATTTGGACCTGGGGCTAGGAACTTTAAGACACAATTAGCTTACATACTTAATCACATAGGGTAATTTCAATGTACTGATGCCTTCCTCAGCATCTCAGCAAACTCTATTATACACATACAAATGACCCTGCTGGGGGTCCAGACACCAATCCTTTTAAATTTTAAAAGGAAATTCAAATGTGCCAAAAGCCTGAGACCCCCTGAAATGACAGAAATGTCCCTCTTCTTGACTTACAGTTGAAGGATTTGGAGGGTTTTTTTTTTTTTTTGAGATGGAGTCTCGCTCTGTCACCCAGGCTGGAGTGCAGTGGCGTGATCTCAGTTGACCACAAATTCTACCTCCTGGGTTTAAGCGATTCTCCTGCCTCAGTGTACCAAGTCACTGTCATTATAGGTGCCTGCCACCACGCCCAAGTATGTTTTTTTCTTTTTTGAGACAGAGTCTCGCTCTGTTACCCCTGGAGTGCAGTGGTACAATCTGAGATCACTGCAACTTCTGCCTCCTGGGTTCAAGCGATTCTTCTGTCTCAGCCTCCATCATAGCTGAAATTACAGGCATGCACTACCACACTGGGCTAATTTTTGTATTTTTAGAAAAGAGGGGATTTCACCCTGTTGCCCAGGCTGATCTTGAACTCCTGACCTCAAGTGATCTGCCCCCCTTGGCCTCCCAAAGTGCTGGGATTATAGGTGTGAGCCACCATGCCCAGCCTAATTTTTGTATTTTTAGTAGAGATGGGGTTTCCCTTAGTTGGCCAGGCTGGCTGCAAACTCCTGACCTCAAATGATCCACCTGCCTCTGATTCCCAAAGTGCTGGGATTACAGCTGTGAGCCACCCCACTCGGCCAGAACTTGGAGTTCTTATAAAATAATAATAATAATAATAATAATAATAATAATAAATACATTCTGTTTGGGCAGCTGAGGCAGGCAGATCTCTTGAGGTCAGGAATTCAAGACCAGCCTGGCCAACATGGTGAAACCCATCTCTCCTAAGAATACAAAAATTAGCCAGGCGTGGAGGCGCATGCCTGAAAACCCAGCTACTTGGGAGGCTGAGGCAGGAGAATCTCTTAACCCAGGAGGCGGAGCTTGCAGTGACCTGAGGTGACACCACTGCTCTCCAGCCTGGGCGACAGAGCAAGATTCTGTCTCAAAAAATAAATAAATAAGTAAATTCTGATTTTCTAGTCCCTCTCATAGGCATCCTGAGACACCGGTCTGGAAGGTGCCCAGGTGTGTTTTATGTAAACCAAGGTTCAGAACCACAGACTCCAAACCAACCCAGGAAGTGGTGTGTCATCCTGAGCTGTCCTTTGGGCCTTTAGGGATTTTAAAATTCCTATAGCCCAGGGTACATCCAACATCAGTGGAATAAAAATGTATAGGGACAGGTGCTGCCATTAGGTTTTCAAAGTCTCTGGGAGATTCCAATGTACTTCCAGGTTGGGAAACAAAGTACATTTCTTTCCATGTAAACTTTCTCTGGCTATACGTGAATGGTGTGATGTCTCCGCAGCCTTGTCTGCACTTGGCATTGCTGTTTTTTCACTTTAGCCCAACAGAAGTGTGTATGAGTATCTCACTGTGATTTTTATGAGTGTTTATCTGATGCTAAACAGCATTTAGAGATGTGTTCAGAATTGTCCTGACCATTTATTTATTCTTTTTTCAGTAGTGCCTACTGAAGTTTTTCATGCATCTTGTATGCAAATTTTCAGTATTATTTTTCTCATTTGACAGACATGTTTCTGTTCTGTATTGTGGATGCATGGCATGCAAATATCTTCTCCAACTATGATTTTCCAACACCAGTTTCTAGCTGCATTTTGATTAATAGGAGATCTTTTTCTTTATTAGATGGAGTCTCACTCTGTCACCCAGGCTGGAGGGCAGTATATTGTATCTGTATATTGGAGTTTGCTGGGGCGGGGGGTGGGGGCACCGTACATTGAAGTTGCCATGGTGTAATTAAATATGTAAGCTAATTGTGTCTTAAACGTCCTAGCCCCAGGTCCAAATTGAGAAAATAGCTAGCATCTGTCTGCATCCCCAAGGATGAAACCAGGAAGATTTATACAAGGCAAAGATCATGAAAAAAATAAGAAAAAACTGAGTAGTCACCACAAAGACCAAGGCTGTTGAGATTGTATTTCTTTTTTTTTGTCTGTTTATTTATTAGGTATTTTTCTTTTCTTTTTTCTTTTTTTTTTGAGATGGAGTTTCACTTGGTCATCCAGGCTGGAGTACAGTGGTGAAATCTCAGCTCACTGCAACCTCGGCCTCCCAGGTTCACGTGATTCTCCTGCCTCAACCTCCCGAGTAGCTCGGATTACAGGCACCCACCACCATACCCAACTAATTTTTGTATTTTTAGTAGAGACAGGGTTTCACCATGTTGGCCTGGCTGATCTCAAACTCCTGACCTCAGGTGATCTGCCCACCTCAGGTGATCTGCCCACCTCAGGCTCCCAAAGTGCTGGGATTACAGGTGTGAGCCACCATATCCAGCTTGATTAATAGGAGCTCTTAATACATCTTTTTCATCTTAATATAATTTAATGTGATCCAAGTTATAATTTTCTCCTTACCATTTTGCGTTTTATGGTACTGAAAAGAAAGATTGTCTCTCACTCAGTGTGTAGCTGCTTTTCAACCTATTATTTAATTAAAGCTATTCTGTCGTGTAGTTAGAACTGCAATTAAGAATGTAAGAAATTGGCTGGATGAGGTGGCTCACACCTGTAATCACAGCACTTTGAGAAACGGAGGCAGGAGGATCACTTGAGCCTGGAAGTGAGACCAGCCTGGACAACATGGCAAACCCTGTGTGAAAAAAAAAAATTAGCTGGGTGGAATGGGATGTGCCTGTGGTCCCAGCTACTCAGAAGGTTGAGGTGGGAGATCACTTGAGCCCAGAAGGTGCAGGCTGCAGTGAGCTGTGATTGAGCCACTGCACTTTAGTCTGGGCAATATACTGTCTCAAAGACCCTATCTCAGAAAACAAACAACAACAAAAGGGAGAAAATGGGATGAGATTGAACCCAGCAAAAGGCTAGATTACCAAAGTGAAAGTTCAAACGCAGATATCCCAACCAAGGCACGCAGTGAGCAACACTGGAAGACCACTGGGCATTATTTTCTGTATGAATATATATTTTTAGATGGAGTTTTACTCTCGTCCCCCAAGCTGGAGTACAATGGTGGAACCTCAGCTCATTGTAACCTTTGCCTCCCAGGTTCAAGCAATTCTCCTGCCTCAGCCTTCCAAGTAGCTGGGATTACAGGTTGGCCGCCTCCACACCTGGCTAATTTTTGTATTTTTAGTAGAGACAGCGTTTCACCATGTTGGCCAGGTTCGTCTCAAACTCCTGACCTCAGGTGATCCACCCACCTTGGCCTCCCAAAGTGATGGGATTAAACATGTGAGCCACCACACCCAGCCTGGATGAACATTTAAATTGTCTTTAATTTTTGTTACTAAATCAAATGTGACATGAAAATTTATGTTCATAGACAATTCCATTCCTATTTCTATAGAATGCTTTAAAAGACGTTTGAAAGAATGGGAGAAAAGGGAAACATATCCAAAATGCCAATATTAACTGCAAGTACCACACTCCTTCCACAAAAACGTATTAAATTATTTTCTACTAACACTCTATGTTGGTAACACCACAGTGGATTCCATATAAGGATTTAGAAATGCCTCAAATCCAATGGGTGGAGACAGGGTGTTCCCTGTGGATTAGCCGCTAATTGCATTATTACTCCTTCCCTATATAAAAGGGGAGCCAGAGGCAGAAGTCACCGCATTTTCCAGCAAGCCAGGGGCTGTCTGCATCTCAGGAGTGGGGTCAGCAGGAGAAACTCAACAGCCATGGGAAAGCCTGGGTCCAGATCTTTTCCAAGCCCACTTGTTCTGGTGAGTACAGGCTCCTTACTGACCACAAGAATGTCCATTTGTGCCTTTTTCTTCCTGTAGAACATCTTTACAGTTAGCAGGGAGTTGTTCTTAAAACTAGACGCTACGTGGTGGAAAGTTATACCCCAGGTGTTAATATTTGTTGAGTAATACTGAAGGTATTTTCATCTTTCCCCATGAAGCTATATGGGGATAATAGCTCTGATTTTTTTTTTTTAATCCAACATGACTAGGAAGGGGAAGAAATATTATTTAGCCTTGCATTCTTCAAATTGTCTCCCTCTCTGGAAAGTTCTTGAACCAGAAATTTCTTGGTCCCTTTAAAAAAATATAGTTCTCTGGTAAAATTTCATGATTAGTTAGTCCTTCCCCAAACTCACTGTCACGATTCACTGTAGTGAATCTTTCTTTTCTGTTTCTCCCTTTCTCCTCCCTCCATCCCCGTCTCTCCCTTCTTGTTCATTATGGAACTTAAATATGTCTGATATTCTATCCCATTGGAAACAGATGCTCAGTGCTACAAAGAAAAGTCAGCACTGAGACAATGGATCTCTCAGCGAGGCAATTTTTACTTTCTGCAGAATGGGTATTCCTGTTAGCCATCTTGCCACGAGAGTACCCTTTCTGCAGAAAGTAAAGATTGCCTCGCTGAGAGATCCTTTGTCTCAGTGCTGACTTTGCTTTTTGGCACCAAGCATATGTTTCCAACAATCAGAAATTTGTTTTTAGTGTGCTTATTATGTCTTCCTTTCACCAAGATGAAAATCAATGGAGTGGTGACTTGATGAAGTTTATTTCCGGAGCAGGGGTCTTTCTGCACAGGATGGCACACCATAGGTGCCCTGTAACTAAGGGGACTAAATAATTTTCCCTCCAAACTGGAACATCTTGGGTAGTGTAAGGGATATCAATCTTTATGCCAGGACAACAGAAATGAAATGAGGACAGAAATGAAGGCTTTAGAATGAAAAGTGCACTGATGAGGTTTGCAGTTGAAACAGCTTCATGAGACCAGAGTCTCCCAATTTGAGATAGAGCAAGAAAGGACTTCAAATCTTAAGGAGCACTTCATCATCTTTTGAAGCATGTCATCAAAACAGTCTCTCATTGTATAATTCTAGTTAATTGAGCTTATTAGAAACAGAAAGTAAACATGGTGTTCTGAGGTTTTTCTTCATGAGCAGGAGGAGTTCAGGTGAAGATGGGATCTCGGTGTGGCAGTGAGTATTTAAGGATTGGCAAGTGCATGATTTCTTTGGAGACCAGGGAGTCGAGGAGCTATGAAAATGATGTGTCCTGAAGCACAGCAGAAAGAGATACAGAGAAATCTGAGGTCTTGGGTAACAGGAAACTCTGGGATCCCAGTGTCCTGTTGGGGATGGGTCAGGAGGCACCAGCATGTGTGTAGCTGACAGTGGCAGGGAAGAGAAGAGAGGGGTGTCCTCTGAGGAGGGTGAGCAGGAATACGGTCTGGAATTGGCCCTGGGTCATGATCTCGAGCTTTCAGTCCTTGGCTCACATCAGCCCAGTGAGGTCCCAGGACCCAGTGTCGATGCCTGGCGCCTCTGCCAGCAGCATCAGCATCACACGGAGAAATTCAGACTCTTGGGTCCATCCTAGACTTCTCTGGGTTCAGGTCCAGAGATCTGAGTTTAAGAAACTGCAAGGCCGGGCGCAGTGGCTCAAGCCTGTAATCCCAGCACTTTGGGAGGCAGAGGCGGGTGGATCACGAGGTCAAGAGATCGAGACCATCCTGGTCAACATGGTGAAACCCCGTCTCTACTAAAAATACAAAAAATTAGCTGGGCATGGTGGCACGTGCCTGTAATCCCAGCTACTCAGGAGGCTGAGGCAGGAGAATTGCCTGAACCTAGGAGGCAGAGGTTTCGGTGAGCCGAGCCATTGCACTCCAGCCTGGGTAACAAGAGCGAAACTCCATCTCAAAAAAAAAAAAAAAAGAAAAGAAAAGAAAGAAACACTGCAGGTGCTGAGGTTGGATGGTGCCATTTGAGACCCATTTCCCCAGAGAGAGAGGCTGGTGGGGAGACTGCACTGAGCTGAGAGAAGCCCCCAGAGCTGATCTTCTCCAGCTTCCATTTGGATGAAATTTCACATTCTTTTCTTTTGAAAGGGGAAGCTCAAAAGAAGCATGATACCCTGGGCCTTACAGAAGAAACGAGATATCCACGTGGCCAAGGCCCGTCGGAGACGAGCTGCCAGGGCT
>JAPYYA010004598.1:0-11639 GCA_028533165.1 Leontopithecus rosalia | reverse complement strand
TATATATATATATATATACGTATATATATATATAATAAATGGGGTTTCACCGTGTTGGTAGGCTGGTCTTGAACTCCCAACCTCAGGTGATCCGCCCACCTTGGCCTCCAAAGTGCTTGGATTACAGGCGTGAACCACCACACCTGGCCTCTCACACTTTTCTAGAAAGAATCTGTAAGCAACATAGCGAGACCCCATCTCAATTTTAATTTTAATTTTACTTATTTTTATTTTTTAAATTTTTTGCTATTTATTCATTTGCTTGTAGGACATCTCACGTACAATTTTTTATTTATTCATTTTTTTTAATTTTATTTTTGAGATGGAGTTTCACTCTTGTTACCCAGGCTGGAGTGCAATGGCGCAATTTCAGCTCACTGCAACCTCCGCCTCCTGGGTTCAGACAATTCTCCTCCCTCAGCCTCCTGAGTAGCTGGGACTACAGGCACGTGCCACCATGCCCAGCTAATTTTTTGTATTTTGAGTAGAGACGGGGTTTCACCATGTTAACCAGGATGGTCTCGATCTCTTGACCTCGTGATCCACCCTCCTCGGCCTCCCAAAGTTCTGGGATTACACGTGTAAGCCACCGTGCCCAGCCCTTATTTTTATTTTGTTTTATTTTGAGACAGAGTCTTGTTCTGTTGCCCAGGCTGGAGTACAGTGGTGCCATCTCAGCTCACTACAACCTCCACCTCCCGAGTTCAAGTGCTTCTCTTGTCTCAGCCTCCCGAGTATGGGGATTATAGGTGCCTGCCACCATGCCAGGCTAGTTTTTGTATTTTTCGTACAGAAGAGGTTTCACCATCTTGGACAGCCTGGTCTTGAACTGCAGACCTTGTGATCCACCTGCCTAGGCCTCCCAAAGTGCTGGAATTACAGGCTGAGGCCTGAGAATCGCTTGAACCCAGGAGGTGGAGGTTGCTGTCAGCCGAGATTGTGCACTGCACTCCAGCCTGGTGACAGAGACTGTAGCTAAAAAAAAAAAAACTACAATTGCACTTAAAAATTTACCTGTGGTCCGGGCACGGTGGCTCACGCCTGTAATCCCAGCATTTTGGGAGGCTGAGGCAGGTGGATCACAAGGTCAAGAGATCAAGACCATCCTGGTCAACATGGTGAAACCCCGTCTCTACTAAAAATACAAAAAATTAGGCCGGGCGCGGTGGCTCAACGCTGTAATCCCAGCACTTTGGGAGGCCAAGGCGGGTGGATCACGAGGTCAATAGATCAAGACCATCCTGGTCAACATGGTGAAACCCCGTCTCTACTAAAAATACAAAAAGTTAGCTGGGCATGGTGGCACGTGCCTGTAATCCCAGCTACTCAGGAGGCTGAGGCAGGAGAATTGCCTGAACCCAGGAGGCAGAGGTTGCGGTGAGCTGAAATTGCGCCATTGCACTCCAGCCTGGGTAACAAGAGCAAAATTCCCTCTCAAAAAAAAAAAAAAAAAAAAAATTTACCTGTGGCTGGGCGCGGTGGCTCATGCCTGTAATCCCAACACTTTGGGAAGCCAAGGCAGGCGGATCACCTGAGGTCGGGAGTTTGAGACCAGCCTGACCAACACGGAGAAACCCCGTCTCTAAAAAAAATAAATTAATTAAATAAATAAATAAATAAATAAATAATTTTACCTGTAAGACAGGTTCTCACTCTTTTGCCCAGGGTGGAGTGCAGTGGCACAATCATGGCTCAATGCAGCCTCGACCTCCTGGGCTAAAGCAATCCTCCAACCTCAGTCTCCTGAATAGCTGGGACTACAAGTGAGCATCATGTTCAGCTACTTAAAAAAAAATTTTATTGAGACAGAATCTCACTCTGTTGCCAGGCTGGAGCGCAGTGGCGCAATCCCAGCTCACCGCAACCTCCACCTCCTGGGTTGAAGCAATCTCCTGCCTCGGCCTCCCAAGTAGCTGGGACTACAGGCACCGCCACCATGCCTGGCTATTTTTTTGTATTTTTTAGTAGAGACGGGGTTCCACCATGTTGGCCAGGACAGTCTCGATTTCTTGATCTCGTGATCTGCCCACCTTGGCCTCCCAAAGTGCTGGGATTATAGGAATGACCCACCACACCCAGCAAAAAAAAGTTTTTTTAAGAGATGGAGTACCTCATTATGTTGCTCAGTTTGATCTCAAACTCCTGGCCTCTAGTGATCCTCCCACCTCAGCCTCCCAAAGTGCTGGGATTACAGGCATGAGCTACTGTGCCTGGCCAGTGCTTATTTTTTATCTCCAAAATGGGAATAGTATCAGAAAATATTTGTAATGTCCTCTGCACCTCTTAGTCTGTCAGTAAAATCTGTAAATAACAATAATATACATAGTTCCACTTCCTAAGCATAAGCACGGTTAATTTTTTTTTTTTTTGAGACTGAGTCTCGCTCTGACACCCAGGCTGGAAGGCAGTGGCGCAATCTTGGCTCACTGCTACTTCTGCCTCCTGGGTTCAAGTGATTCTCCTGCCTCAGCCTCCTAAATAGGTGGGACTACAGGCACAGGCCACCACACCCAGCTATTTTTTGTATTTTTGGTAGAGAAGGAGTTTCATCATATTGGCCAGGATGTTCTCAATCTCCTGACCTCATTATCCACCCACTTCAGCCTCCCGAAGTGTTGGGATTACAGCTGTGAGCTACTGCACCCGGCCCACAGTTAATATTTAATATCTTGATTTTTTTAACAATTTTTTTCCTATGCTTAAGTATTTTTCTACCTTTGTTTCCTTCTGGTCTATATTTTCCAAGATTCCTTCAATGGTATGATTTGTAGTGAACAAATGCCAGACCTTCTTCGACTCATCCCTCTGAAATGTCTATCATTAAGAACACGACAAAAATGTCTAAAGTCCCCTGGTCATAGGGGTGGTGTTTCTGAAAAATGCACACTCCTGGTCTCACTGCAGACCTGCTTAACTGGAATTACTATACAGTATATGCGGGACTTAGGAAGCTGTGTTTTGACCAAGAGGCCAGGTGATTCTTCTGCTGAGTTAGGGCTGGGAAACGGTGCGAGGAGGGATACAGTAGCTAGAAGTCGTCTTGCCTCTCTGTAACATCTTCACTGCCTCGTAGTAACGTCGTTCCCAAATTCTCTGCAGGTGAACCAAATGAAATGGTCAACTAAAAGCCAACCAGGGTAAAACAGATCTTTTATTTCTTCTTCTTTTTATTTTTTGTTTACATGGGAGCATTGATGTGAACTGCTATATGCATTTATCCCCAGTCTCTCCTTGTGAGAAGTGAATTTCTTCAACGTTTATAGAACAGAGGCATTCACATTATTGGATGAATTAAGGAAAGAAATTGAACCTGATGTGCGAAAACGTCTGCTCATGAGAATCCAGGTTATTTTAATTAACCAATCAAGAGCCTAATTCGTATAAGAGAAACTCAGCAGCTTATTGACTATCTTTTCAACCGAGGACGGCTTGTCTTGACAGAGGGCGTCTGGCTGTTTTGGGGAAACTATTCCTGACCTTATTTTAAATAAAAAGCTGCCTGCTATACCAGGTGAGAGAAGCTATCATTTCTTTTATAAAACTTGTAGCTTGCTTTTTGTTAAGTGTGTTTGAAAGTCACTTAGAAGGCTGTCTTATATATTAATACTGTTAGTTGGGCTGCATATCTTTTCTATATTCAGTTACAATGTATGTTTCTTCAGAGATCTAGTATCTTGTTCATATCCTTTAACTATTTTTCTGTTAGGCGGTTGGATTTTTCTTTTTTCTTTTTTTTAAGACAGGGTCTCTGTTGCCCAGGTTGGAGTGCAGTAGCACAATCTTGGTTCATTGCCTTCTGAGTAGCTGGGATGATAGGCGCATGCCACCACGCTCAGCTGATTTTTGTAATTTTAGTGTAGACGGGGTTTCATCATGTTGGCCAGGTTGGTTTTGAACTCTTCACCTCAAGTGATCTACCTGCCTTGACCTTGCCAAGTGTTAGCACTACAGGCATGAGCCACTGTGCCTGGCTTTTAAAAATATTTTTTAGTTTTTAGTAGAGACAGGGACCTCACTATGTTGCCTAAGCTAATCTCAAGCTCTTGGCCTCAAGGGATCCTCCCACCTCAGCCTCCCAAAGTGCTGGGGTCATAGATGTAAGCTACTGTGCCTGGCCCTAAAAAACTGGTTCTTGGAAAAAGGTGGCAGATGAATATGTTCCTACAAAGCAGGGGAAAAAAAATTGCCATTTAATAACATAGGCAGAAAAGATCAGCTAAAAAAAAAATCAAAGGGAACTATGCCCATTTTATATCAACATTCTTAGTCTACATAATGGGAACCAATAAGTTCCTAAAACTGGATGAAGGGACAAAACCTAAAAACTGGAAGAAAAAAGGCAGTGAGATTTAATATTGTGGGCCACGTGCACTGGGTCACGTGTATAGTCCTAGCACTTTGGAAGGCTGATGCGGGTGGCTCACCCGAGCTCAGACCAGCCTGGGTAACATGGCAAACCCTATCTCTACTAAAAATACAAAAATTAGCCGGGCACCCAGATAAGGTGGCTTAGTCCTAGCCACTCTGGAAGCTGAGGCAGGAGGATCGCTTGAGCCCGGGGGGCAGAGTTTGCAGTGAGCCGAGACCATGCCATTGCACTCCAGCCTAGGTGACAGGGCAAGATCCTGTCTTGAAAAATAAAATATCATGCATACAAATCTTGAGTTATTGCCATTGTAATTCGAAGCTTCCCAAGTCATTTTGCAAAAGTAACATTTTCAGTAATCAAACCTGGTTTTCTTCTTTAGAAAAAAACTCCTATCACCTGGTCTTGCTTAAGATAAATGTAAGACATCTTGTACTGCTTAACCAGGATAATAACAGCTTAGGAGAGCTTATTTGAAGAATATAAGGATGGCTAGACATTGGGGAATCAGAAACAAAATTGTTAGTTCGCCAAAAATTGACGAACACCATAATTCACCACAGATGCTAAGAAAATTCAGCTACAAAACTCACCAGCAATTTAGAGTTAAAACATCATATGGGGCTGGGCGCAGTGGCTCAGGCCTGTAATCCCAGCACTTTGGGAGGCCGAGGCGGGTGGATCACCTGAAGTCAGGAGTTCAAGACCAGCCTGACCAACATGGTGAAACCCTGCCTCTAAAAAAAAAAAAAAAAAAGCCAAATTAATAAAATGGTGCCATTAAAGGTGAGTTCAAGCCTAAAAGGCCAAAACCACTAGTATTTGTCATTGTTTTCACTGGGTTTTTTTTTTGTTCTGACATGCCCTAATGTTTTGTGACGAACTCTGTCCCACCTAGTATTAAATCTGACACCTAAAATGTTTAGCGTATACAGTTGCAAAGACATAATTACTTGCAATTGTGTAAATAGCGATCTTTGAAACTAAAACTATTTGATTCTCAGATACATCTATTAGACTCTAAATCCCTAAGGGAGTTGATGGTCATGCTCACCCACTTAAAGAAACTTCCTGGACCAGGTGTGGTGGCTGACACCTGTAATCCCAGCACTTTAGGAGGCTGAGGCAGGAGGACTGCCTGAGGCCAGAGGTTCGAGACCAGCTTGGGCAACAAGGTGAAACCCTGTTTCTACAAAAACATATAAAAAGAATTAGCCAGGGGTGATGGCAGGCACTTGTAGTCTGAGCTACTTGGGAAGCTGAGGTGGGAGGATCCCTTGAGCCTGGAAGGCAGAAGTTGCAGTGAGCCCAGATTGCACCACTGCACTGCAGTCTGGGTGACAGAGTGAGACCCTGTCTCAAAAAAAAAAAAAAACCTGGACAAGCAAGGTTTTACCACTTCTTCCTCTTTGAATTCTTTTTCCATTCCTGTTGTCTCCATGATTTTATATTAGTGTATCATTTTTTTGAGACAGAGTTTGGCCCAAGCTGGAGTGCAGTGGTGCAATTTAGGCTCACTGCAACCTCTGCCTCCCAGGTTCAAGTGATTCTCCTGCCTCAGCCTTTCAAGTAGCTGGGATTACAGGCATGTGCCACCATAACCAGCTAATTTTTTGTATTTTTAGTAGAAACAGCGTTTTGCCATGTTGGCCAGGCTGTTCTCAAACTCCTGACCTCAGGTGATCCGCCCGCCTTGGCCTCCCAAAGTGCTGGGATTACAAGCGTGAGCCACTGCTCCTGGCCATTAAAGTATTTTTGTGCTTAACTTTCATTCAGCAGTCATTTATTGCTGGAAAAACCTGAGATTTCATACTTTGTTGGGCAGAGTTACTGTTAGCACTCATCTCTTCAGGAAAGATAATTGAATAGCAGATGTGCTCAGGTTTTCACTCAGTAAATGACTTCTGTCTGTGTATTAGGAAAAACAATTGAGCCAGGCACACTGGCTCACACCTGTAATCCCAGCACTTTGGGAGGCCAAGGTGGGCAGATCACGAGGTCAGGAGCTCGAGACCAGCCTCCTGACCAATGTGATGAAACCCTATCTCTACCAAAAAAATAGAAAAGTTAGCCAGGTGTGGTGGCATGCTCCTGTAATCCCAGCTACTCAGGAGGTTGAAGCAGTAGAATCGCTTAAACTCATGAGTCAGAAGTTGCAGTGAGCAGAGATCGCGCCATTGCACTCCAGCCTGAGCGACAAGAGCAAAACTCTGTCTCAGAAACACACACACACACACACACACACACAGAAAAACACAACTGATTTGGAAGTTGGCTATGAATCTGATTAATTAGAAGCCAAACCTTTTTTGAAGGGGCTCTGATGTGTTGATAAAATGCCACACGACTTTCTCAGTTAAAATCGTGACAGGGACTTGAGTTACATTGGTGGCTATGGAGTTCTGCAATCCACAGCTGACGCTCTCTAGTAACCAGTGACCTCAAGTGAACTCCTGTCCCTAAGGCAAGAGCAGCCACAGCTGTGGGGAGCGTTTGGCAATTACTCTCCCTACTCAAGTTTTTCCCTTGGTAAACTTTGTACCTGCTGGGTCCCCTTGGTGGCGGAAGAGAAAATAAATTTCCTTCAAGTGACTGCCAGTCTCCTTCAGGTCCATGTTCTTAATCTTCTATTTTTTTATTTATTTTTAAAATAAATAAAATTAAAATTTTATTTTAATTTAAAATTTTTTTTTAAAGTTGGGGTTTCACCTTGATGGCCAGGCTGGTCTCGAACCCCTGACCTCAGGTGATCCACCCACCTCGGCCTCCCAAAGTGCTAGAATTACAGGCATGAGCCACCGAGCCCAGTCTAATATTTTATTTTTTAATTTTAATTTTTATTTTTGGAGGCGGGGTTTCATTCTTGTTGCCCAGGCTGGAGTCCAATGGCACAAAATCGGCTCACTGAAGCCTCTGCCTTCCAGGTTCAAGGGATTCTCCTGCCTCAGCCTCCCTAGTAGCTGGGACTACAACCGTGCACCACCAGCAGGCCTGGCTAATTTTTGTGTTTTTAGTAGAGACAGATTTTTCCATTGTTGGTAAGGCTGGTTTCAAAATCCCGACCTCAGGTGATCCACCCACCTTAGCCTCCCAATGTGCTGGGATCACAGGCATGAGCCACCATGCCTGGCCAGTGTTCTTAATCTTTTACCTTGAATTTCATCACTTGTTTCTGTTTTGATTCTTTTGGGCTTTTTTCTTTTTTTTTGAGATAGAATCTTGCTGTGTTGCCCAGGCTGGAGTGAAGTGATGTGATCTCAGCTCAGTACAACCTCTGCCTCTGGAGTTAAAGAGATTATTTTCTTGCCTTAAGCCCTCTGAGTACCTTGAGCTACAAGTGTGGGCCACCATGTCTGGCTAATTTTTTTTTTTGAGACGGAGTCTCACTCTGTCACCCAGGCTGAAGTGCAATCCTGTGCCTCTTGGGCTAAAGCTATTCTCCTGTCTCAGCCTCCTGAGTGGCTGGGATTACAGGTACCTGCCACTATATTCATTTTTCTCCATTTTAATGTGTACATTGATAGACATGGACAGCTACAACCCATGTAAACAAAAAGTTTTTGGGAATCATATATATAGACAGAGACAGGGTCTTGCCCTGTCACCCAGGCTGGAGTACAGTGGTGAGATCTTGGCTCACTGCAACCTCTGCCTCCCAAGTTCAAGCAATTCTCCTGCTGCAGCCTCCCAAGCAGCTGGGATTACAGGCATGCACTACCATGCCCAGCTAATTTTGTATTTTTAGTAGAGACGAGGTTTTACCATGTTGACCAGGTTGGTCTTGAACTCCTGACCTCAGGTGATCCACCCGCCTCTGCCTCCCAAAGTGCTGGGATTATAGGCGTAAGCCGCTGCGTCCAGCCTAATTTTTTATATTTTTATTAGAGACAGTTTCACCATGTTGGCCAAACTGGCCTCAAACTGCTGACCTCAAGTGATTGGCCTACCTCGGCCTCCTAAAGTGCTGAGATTACAGGTGTGAGCAACCACACCTGGCCCAATTTTTGTATTTTTAGTAGAGATGGGATTTCACCATGTTGGCCAAGCTGGTCTCAAACTCCTGACCTCAAGTATCCTCCTGCCTCGGCCTCCCAAAATGCTGAGGTTCTAAGCATGAGCCACCATGCTTTGCCTTGAATTTCATCACTTGTATCCAAAGTATAAAAACATAGATTTACCACCAGGTGCAGTGGCTGATACTTGTAATCCCAGCCCTTTGGGAGGCGAGGTGGGCGGATCACAAGGTCAGACGACCGGGACTGTCCTAGCCAAAGTGGTGAAATTCCATCTCTACTAAAAATACAAAAATTAGCTGGGTGTGGTGATGTGCACCTGCTACTTGGGAGGCTGTGGTAGGAGAATCACTTGAACCCGGGCGGTGCAGGTTGCAATAAGCTGAGATGGTGCTACTGCACTCCAGCCTGGCGGCAGTGCAAGACTCTGTCTCAAAGAAAACCTAAAAAACAGGTTTACCATCAAGTAGTAATGATGCTTCAGGAAAAAGTTAAGCCTACTTCAAGAACCCTTGGCCTTGTACATCATTTTCTTTTTGTTCTTTTTTTAAAAATTTTTTTCTGAGATGGCATTTCACTCTTGTTGTCCAGGCTGGAGTGCAATGGCACGATCTTGGCACACCATAACCTCTACCTCCTGGGTTCCAGCAATTAACCTACCTCAGCCTCCCAAGTAGCTGGGATTACAGGCACGTGGCACCACACCTGGCTAATTTTGTATTTTTAGTAGAGATGGGGTTTCTTCATATTGGTCAGGCTAGTCTTGAACTCCTAACCTCAGGTAATCCACCCACCTCGGCCTCCCAAAGTGCTGGGATTACAGGGATGAACCACTGCGCCCGGTCATTTTCTTTTTTTATAGTTGAGAATGGGACCTTGCTCTGTCACCCAGGCTTTAGTGCAGTGGCACAATTAAGGTTTACTGAAGCCTCAGCTCCCAGAGTATCGGGAACTACAGGCACATGCCACTAATGCCTGGCTATTTTTTATTTTATTTTATTTTTTATTTTTGAGACAGAGTCTTGCTCTTTCACCAGGTGCCAGGCTGGAGTGCAGTGGCACAATCTTGGCTCACTGGAACCTCTGCCTCCCGGCTTCAAGCAATTCTCCTGCCTCAGCCTCCCTAGTATCTGGGACTACAGGCATGTGCCACCACGCCCAGCTAATTTTTGCATTTTAGTAGAGATGGGGTTTCACTGTGTTGGCCAAGATGGTCCTGAGCTCTTGAACTCATGATCCTTCCACCTCCGCCTCCCAAAGTGCTGGGATTACAGGCGTGAGCCACTGTGCCTGGCCTTTTTAAAAATTTTTTTATTTTGTAGAGACAGGGTTTTGCTATGTTGCCCAGGCTGGTCTTGAACTCCTGGGCTCAAGCAATCCACCTGCCTCAGCCTCCCAAGTGCAAGGATTCATTTTCAGAAGTAGACTTTTTGGATGTCTCAGACAGCTTTATGAAATTTCACTTGCAAACCAGAAGTCTCAGGCCTCAATCACTTTAGAGGTTTATTTTGCCCAAGATGAGGACATGCCCAGGAAAAAAAGACACAAGCCACAGGAGGATCTGGAGTCAGCACTTTATCCAAAGAGGATTTAGAGGGCTTCGCTATTTAAGGGAAAGAAGTGGGCAGGAGGGGAAGGTGGGAAAGAAAAAATGTGGGGAGGGATACGGTCACATTGTACTGAGGCTTTGAGTAATCACTGAAACCGTGAGTTGCATGTGGAAAGGAAGGAGAGGAAGAACAGTCAATCATGTGATCCTCTTCAACGCAGGCACTCTGCACCTGACCTGTGGATGAACGCAAAAATCACGTCCGTGGCCGGGCGTGGTGGCTTATGCTCTCTTAGTGCGTCTCAGTTCAAATGGTAGTTTTTTTCCACTTCTTCTGCAGAATTGGTGGAGTCTCTTTTCCCAGCTTGGATCAGTGAAAGGATTTAGAATCTGCTAATTTGGCTGGGCATGGTGACTCATGCCTGTGATCCTAGCACTTTGGGAGGCCAAGGTGGGCAAATCACGAGGTCAGGAGTTTGAGACCAGCCTGACCAACATGGTGAAACCCTATCTCTACTAAAAAGACAAAAATTAGCCAGGTGCAGTGGCACACGCCTGTAATCCCAGCCACCTGGGAGGTGGGTGAGGCAGGAGAATCGCTTGAACCCAGGAGACAGAAGTTGCAGTGAGCAGAAATCACGCCCCTGCACTCCAACCTGGGCCACAGAGCAAGACTGAAAAAAAAAAAAAAAAGCATGAGTTTCAGGGTGGGTCATGGGGGGCAGGGTGGGGGGCAGGCAATTTATAATCCTTTCTTGTCTCTCACCTTTGAAGATAAGCTGTTAATTTAGATTGTCAGGGTAAGAAAGTCCCCCTATGAGACATGTGGCCTTCTATCTTACAGCTATCAGTTTAGAAACAAAAGGAAAGGCAGGTTTGGTTTTGTTTTGTTTTGTGTGACTCCGTTTCCAAGCTTAATTTTTTCCAGGGGCATAGTGAGTTTGGGGCTAGATTTTCTTTCCCTTTCACATTGTAAAGATGTATTTTTTTATTTCCTTTTTAAATATATTTATTTGACATGGGGTCTTGTCCTATCACTTAGGCTGGAGTACAGAGGCACAGTCAAGGCTCATTGTAGCCTCCATCTCCCAGGTTCTAGTGATTCTCCTGCTTCAGCTTCCCAAGTACCTGGGACTACAGGCATGCACCACCACACCTGGCTAATTTTCTTAAAAGTTTTAGTACACTCCTGTAATCCCAGCACTTTGGGAGGCGGAGGTGGGTGGATCACAAGGTCAAGAGATCGAGATCATCCTGGTCAACATGGTGAAACCCCGTCTCTACTAAAAATACAAAAAATTAGCTGGGCACAGTGACACGTTCCTGTAATCCCAGCTACTCAGGAGGCTGAGACAGGAGAATTGCCTGAACCCAGGAGGCGGAGGTTGCGGTGAGCTGAGATTGTGCCATTGCACTCCAGCCTGGGTAACAAGAGCGAAACTCCGTCTCAAAAAAAAAAAAGTCTTGCTATGTTGCCCAGGCTGCTCTTGAACTTCTGAGCTCAAGCAATCCTCCCACCTTGGCCACCAAAAATGTTGAGATTACATGTGTGAGCCACTGCACCCAGCCAAAAGATGTATTTTAAGCCATTAAGAACTCTGACCTCCTAAGAGTCTCCTCAGAGGGATATATGAGTCCTTCCTAAAAGTCAGCTCTTTAAATTACCTTCCGGGTATTAAGGTAAAGGGAGTTCTGATTGAAAAGGCAAAGT
>JAPYYA010004597.1:0-11644 GCA_028533165.1 Leontopithecus rosalia | reverse complement strand
ATGAATATATAAATATATGTATATAATATATGTATATATTATAGCATATGTATACATGTGTAGGTATATGTTACATATAATACATATATTAAAAACCATATAGACATATTAATATAAGTATATATGATATATAAATATATATGATATATACATGTATAATATAATATAAATATATATGATATGTACATATATATGTATAGATATATACACACATTAATATAAGTACATATATCATATATTCTTATATTAATATAAGTATATATGGTATATATATACTTATATTAATATAAGAATATATACATAGTTTTCTGGTATTTTATAAAATTTTAACATATCTCATATATGTATATATATGATATAAAAATGGCATAAGCCAAGGTTTGGAGACATGAAGATTATGTGCAGAGAATAGTGAATAGGGTGAAGTAGGAGGAGAGTTGGAGGTTTAGAATTGTAAGTCATAGGAATAAAAGATAGTTAAGGGACAAAACTTAAAAGGCATGGAATACGAAGGAGTCTGGAATTTATTTCTTATGCATAGCAAACCATGCAATGTTCTGAGTACAGAATGCCAGGATCATGTCTTCCTTTTAAGAAAGACAAGTCTAGTGGATGTATAGAAATAATACTGAAATTGACTGTAAAGATGGATGAGAAGATGAGACAAGGTTCATGCACTAATTAGGCAGCCATAGTACTAACACAGATGAGAAATACAGAAGCTTGCCTCATTATGGAGAGGTGCTGAGAACAAAAAGGACTAAAAATGTCCAAAAATACAGAGTAGAAAGCCAAGTTTCACCGCGGATTTCAAGGGAGTTTTCACAAAGCAATATCCCACAAAAATCTCTCAGCCAAGTTCTGTGATGTCAAGTGTAACAGACTCGATAATTGCATGTTTATCCAACATGGAGATAAGATGGCTTCTGATCTGGTGTTACACCAATAAAAGCAGATCATAGATCAGCAAGAGCTGTTAAATTGCATCAAGTATATGCTGCATGTGTGTGCCTGTGTTTATACTCACACTAGGTTTATGAAGCTGAAATCCAATCTATGGTATCATAGTATCATAAATAGCTCCAAACTAGGCTTAATGAAGAGTAATATTTCTATCTTGGATGCTATAGTATCCTTAAATGTAAAGTAACAGCGCTCCAGAGCTGTTCCTATTTGGTCATCTTGGCGGAAGTCCAAAATTCTGTTTTTCAATCAAGGTGACATTCTAAGTTAATGAAGGTTAGGACTTCAACACATGAATTTTGGTGGACCACAATTCAGCCCATGGCAATGACCTTTGGCCACACACCCAACAGTGTGATATGGTTGTTTTTCTAATGGCTAGCACCCTCAGTGCTGAGATGGATGGTGGGGTATCTGCCAAGCCCACCTTTCTTTCAGTTGACCTGCTCCTTTATGGAGTCACTTTTGTGCCCTGTGAACCTGCTCCCCTTGTGCATAGTTTACTGTACCACAGCAGTCGTGTGATTCAACTGAGTTACTGATATTCTCCTTGGAATTTGGAGACTGGGGGACCAAGAGCCACTGATTTGTATAGGCTGAATTATTGATGTGTAGGCAAATAAATTCAGAAGCTCTGGGGTAGCACTCCAGCCCATGGCCTTTCCCCTATCCACTCCATAGTTGCTGGTATTCTTCTTGGGATTCTATGAGAAACCCCATCATACTTTCAACAAATTCTTCTCTCCCGCCCCCATCTCCCTCTCTCTTTCCCTCCCTTACTCTCTCTTCCCTCCTTCCCTCCCTCCCACCGTTCCTCCCTCCCTCCTTCCTTCTTTCCTTCCTTCCTTCCTTCCTTCCTTCCTTCCTTCCTTCCTTCCTTCCTTCCTTCCTTCCTTCCTTCCTTCCTTCCTTCCTTCCTTCCTTCTTCCTTCCTTCCCCCCTTCTTCTTTCTTATTCTTTTTGTGTGTATTCATCTTGAGCTTGTTTAAATTTATTTATCTTTCTTATAACAATAAAAATCTGGGTTAAGAAAAGGGTGGCTTACTAGACTTGTCATCATTAAATTTTTTTAACACACACTTTTCTCTGAATCCCAATATATAGAAAAGAATAAGCAGAGTCTACAATAATGAAAGAAGGAGGTGGGTGCCCTCCCAGGTGCCCCCTCAGTTTTTCCTTACTCCTTACCATCTCCATCCCCATGGGCATCCTATTGCCGAGGAATCTCTCTGGAATTCTGGGTCTTTGGCTTGAAAACCATCATGGTGTCTCACCCAGCTCCCAATCCTTGGGGCTTTAAAAATATTCCTCTATTTGTCATGAAAAATCCACTGATTTTGTAGAAAGTAACTGGGTTTGGGAAAATTATTTTCTATTCATGAATAACCATTTTGAAAATATGGCCCCCTAAGAAGTTAGAGCCAATGAGTTTCCAGATAGATGAAAAAATGCCTTGAGATTTCTAACAAGAAATCCAGGAGTATAACTTGCCCCAAATCCTTAAAACACAAGGATTTCTGACTGTGCTTACTGTTTGTTCAAATTTGTGGGGGTTATTTGTCATTTTCAGTATTGTAGAGTTTGATAAATGAAGGAAAGTATATTCTAATTACAAGTAATTGATCATCAGTATACGAGAACAGTTTTTTTTTCTAAGAAAATCATGTGAACGTAATTTGTTATTAAGTGAGCAAGATATGCTGATAGTATCTTTCCCTTATTTTTGTGAAGAGAAATTTAATGTAGCCTGTCTGCAACTCTTAAGACATGCAGGGAATGTAAGAATGAATAAAATGATCTCATTAATGGGTCCCTGTTTTAATTAAAAAATTTAAACACTAGTATTAAATAAGGATCTTACATTCTTCTTCCTGAATGAGATGTGTATGAGGGGTTGTATGCACAGGTAGAATTAGGGTCTCCATGTGACAAAGATAAGGATATATTAGTTGGGATGAGCATTTCAAAAAAATCTCATTTTCTGTAGGCACTCCTGACTTGCTCCATAGTTCTCATTTTCAATAGAAATGTGCCACCATGTCTCATCTTTAATTGATTATTCTTGCTTTTAAATTTAAAAAAATTACCAGTCAAGAACTGAACTGCCTTTGGCTGTCTACAGAAACTACTGGGCCTTACTTTCCTTTTCTGTAAAATAAAGCCTCTAGGTTATAATATTTTATATTTCTACTGATTTTGGAGAGCACATGCTATAAGTCAATTTCTGATCAATGATTCTGTGTTGCTCCAGTCCAGGTGCCACTTTTCATGTAGAGCACATGGCAACCTAGATTTGGTAAGTCAATATTTTAATCAATTATACTCATTGCAATTAATTAGTATGACGGCCAGATTTTACTAAGCATACCGAGTTTAATTTACATAAACATAAATCACTGACAAATTCCTTTGGCATTTCAATATGAGAGATAATAAACTCTCTTAATAATCTTTAGAATGAATTTCCATTTTGATAAAATATATCTTTTGATAAAATCTATTTTTTTATAAAAATAATTTAGCCAGAAACCAAAACAATTTTTTAAAAAGGCATCTATAGTGAGGAAGAGAATGTTATAACAATAAACATTTTTTAGAAAAAGGGTTTTTACAGAACAGGGTCTGGCTGTGCTGCCTCTGCTTGAGTGCAGTGGTCAATCATAACTCACTGCAACCTCAAGCAATCCTCCCACCCTCAGCCTCCCAAGTAGCTAGGACTAGAGGCATGAGCCACAATGCCCAGATAAGTTCTCTTAGTTTACTTTTTGTAGAGACAGGGTCTTGCTATTCTGCCCAGGATAGTCTTGAACTATCCTCAAGCCGTCTTCCCACCTCAGCCTCCCAAGGGGCTGGGATTACAGGAATCAGCAGCTATGTCAGTCAATAGGTCTTGTTTCTAAATGTCTTCCTTCATTTACCAATCTACAGTAGCCACCAGTGACTTTTAACCCCATTACTTTAGTTTAATTATCTTCATAGAATTTATCACTGTCCTATGTTTTATGATTATTAATACATTTATTATATGTATCTCTACTAAAATAAGCTTCATTATTATGGGAACATTGCCTTATGCATGTCAATTGTATTCTCAATGTTTAGTATACTGTCTAGCACACAGCAGAGATGCAGTTGATATTCGTTAAAGAAATGAAAAATAGTGCCCCGCCTATCTAAAAAGAGAAGTAGAAGAATGTACTGATTAAGAATTAATTTACCAGAAGATGACAACCCAGTTTCAAATCCAAGCAGGATTAGCTACAAAACTGAAGAACCTAATACAAAATTAAAATGCGGGACACATTATTCAATGTGTATTAAGAAAATTGACCCACCAATAGTACAGCATTAATTAGTGTGGACCCATTTAAAGGATGGGTTCTTTTAAAAGCAGCTGCATAGGTAACATGGCCATGAAGCTGGCTGTAAATGATCTCAGGCAAGATGATTTAATTCTCTGTATCTTTGTTTGCATATCTATTATACTTCTTTAAATGTTAGTGTGACAAATCAATTAATGTATGTGAAACTCTTAGAATAGTGCATGGTATACAAAAAGTACTGTGTAAATATTTGCTTTTTTATAATAAATATATATTATTACATAATATAATAATATTATTATTTTCTTCATTACTATTCTTTTCTACTGCATTCCTTGAATACATACTAAATAGTGAAGGCTTAATAAATTGTATTGAAAAGAAAAGAAGGAAAATCCAAGTTGTCATATTTAGGCTGTCTGCGTGTATAAGACACAGCTTTGCAACGAGATTTTCTTTAAAAAAAGTTTTTTTTACCTTGATTTATTAGTCATTATTAGTGCATTATTAATGTGACCTAGAAAAATTTTAAACTCAGGAGATCTTAAAACAGGAAAAGAATCAATTAAGAATGATTAAAATCCCATTACTGGGTATATATCCAAAGGACTATAAATCGTTCTACTATAAGGACACATGCACACGAATGTTCATTGCAGCACTGGTTACAATAGCAAAGACCTGGAACAAACCCAAATGCCCATTGATAATAGACTGGACTGGGAAAATGTGGCACATATACACCATGGAATATTACACAGCCATCAAAAATGATGAGTTCGTGTCCTTTGTAGGGACATGGATGAATCTGGAGAACATCATTCTCAGCAAACTGACACAAGAACAGAAAATGAAATACTGCATATTCTCACTCACAGGTGGGTGATGAACAATGAGAACACATGGACACAGGGATGGGAGCACTACACACTGGGATCTATTGGGGGGAATAGAGGAGGGACAGCGAAGGGGCAGCTGGGGAGGGATAGCATGGGGAGAAATGCCCCATGTGGGTGAAGGGGAGGAAGACAGCAAATCACACTGCCACGTGTGTACCTATGCAACTATCTTGCATGTTCTGCACATGTACCCCAAAACCTAAAATGCAATAAAAAATGATAATAATAATAATAAATAAAACAAATAGAAAAAGAAAAAAGAATGATTAAAATAATAATTTTTAAATAAAATTCTGTAGATTTAATACAATTATTTTTAGTATGCAAACACACACATAGGGACATTGTTTATAATGATTTTAATATGAGATAAGGTTCTGGTGTTAATATCTAATGACTTCCTGATAAGGAATTGGCAGATTTATTTTGCCAGGTAAAATTAAGGAAAATGCTTGTATTTAACTCATCTCCTTCTGCAATTTATTTTACCACCTGACCCATTACATGTCCCAAATCTATTTTTAGCATCGATCTTTTCTTGAATAAGAGTCTGTCATCGTTTTAAATTGTAAAATATAGAAAAATTTGATGACGATAATCCATAGAAATATCAAATCTAAAATGTCATATTTGTTTTAGAATATTAAAAATGCAGATTCAGTTAATTCAGCCATTCAACAATTTTTTCAGCCTCTACTATGTTCTAGGTGCTGTTCTAGTTGCAGAAGGTGAGACACAACAATGAACCAATATTCTTTGATCCCAGGATTTTACATTTTAACGGGGAGAACATGCAGTAAACCAAAACAACAATACAACACAACTTCATAACGTGTCAGGGGTTGAGAAGTGGTGTGGAGAAATTTATACCGGCTAAGGGGCAAGAGTAACAGGGAGGCCATTTTTAGATAGGGTGGTCAAGGAATTTCTCTCTGATGAGGTGACAATGGGGCAGTTTGAAAAGAGTGAGGTCAGAGAACAATCCTAAAAGATGGAAGGGTGATTCCAATGGCTTGCAAAGGGGTCAGAGTAACTGGGTTTTATTCTGAGAGTTGCAGGAAGCCAATGGGATTTTTTTTTTTTTAATTGAGACGGATTCTCGCTCTGTGGCCAGGCTGGAGTGCAGTGGCATGATCTCGGCTCACTGCAACCTCTGACTCCCTGGTTCAAGGAATTCTCCTGCCTCAGCCTCCCAAGTAGTTGGGACTACAGGCACCCACCACCATGCCCAAATAATTTTTGTATTTTTTGTAGAGACCGGGTTTCACCATTTGGCCAGGCTAATCTCAATGGTCTCGACCTTGTCACCTCGTGATCCGCCCCCCTCAGCCTTCCAAAGTGCTGGGATTATCAGGAGTGAGCCACCACTCCTGGCCAGGATTTCTAAAGCAAAGTTATGAAGTGATTGAACTAAGCTTTTAAAGGAAATAAATCTCAATACTGGTTGTAGGACAGACACTAGGGACAAAGGTGGAGACAGGGGGATGAACAAGAAAGCTACTCCACTGGTCCAGGCAGGAGATAGTAGTTAAATAACCTTAGCCAGGATGGTGGCAAAATTGATAGGTTATGATTTAACTCTACATATACTGTACTTTGATATTAGAACCTTCAAAATCAGCTGATGGATTGGATATAAGGTGTGAGAGACAACGAGGAACTGGGGATGTCACCAAGGATTTTCATTTGAGCACCTGGATGAAAGAAATTGCTATTAATAAATAATTTGAGGAATGCTGGTAAAGGAGAGGTTTTAAATTTTTACATTTTTAAGGTTTTTTCTGTGGGGGAAGGGGACTGTTCTTCAGAAATTCAAGTGGTCAGTTTTAGAAATATTAACTTTCAAAATGTTGAATTTTAAAGAATTCAAGAGTTGGAGATTTCAAAATATTTCAAAACTTTGGAGCTTCTCTGTATGATGCAGAAGAAACCACTCGCCTTAATAGTGCTATCATCCCTATATGTCTTTTTATGTTTTTCCACATAACTGTGCATCCAAAAACTGTATTTATTGCATATTTTCAACCTTATGTAATGGACATTATACTGGATGATAATATTGCACTTTTAACTCTCTCACTATTATATTGTATAAAATTTATCTGGGTTTTGTATGTGTTTGTTTTACTTATTTCAACTATAGTACACTATGCCATTGAATGAACATTATCATTGCATTATTTTTGTGACAGATATTTAAGCACTTTCCTCTTTACATCATAAAATACTACAGGTATCATTGTATATGTATTTCTCAGCACCTATGCTAGAGTTTCTTTAAGAATTATAACTGGATAATAAACTACTGAACTGAAGAATATAGACATCTTCAGCTAGACATGGTATAAATGTTCTTACATGTGTTACATGAACTCACTCTCCCATTAGCCTCCAGAGTTGATAATTATTCATACCATCATCCATGTGACTTTAATTTTGTCAGACTTTTTTGTCTGTTGCCAGTCGGATACATTGGAAAAGATACTCACTGCATTTTACTCTGCATTTCTTTTATTTTTACTGAGTTGGGCATTGTTTTATGCTATTTTTATGAATATTCTATTGTCATTTTTGATAAATTTCCTGTTTATAGCATCTGCTGATCTTTCTATTGGATTGTTTCTAGTTTTTTTTCTAATTAATTTGTAAGAAAACATTACTTTGTTTCTAGATGCTAATTCTTGATGCTTAGCTGTATCATAAATAATATCCCGAGTCTATTGCTTTCCTTATTTATTTTGGATGTCTTTGTCATGAAGATCCAGAAGGAACTAAAAACCCCAAATGGCTTAGACAAGTATAATATATAATTTTCTTATACAGCAAGAATTCGTGGGCAGCTGTCTTAAGGATTTAGTCAACTCAGTGGTTTTCATAATCAACAAGGATCTGAGTTCTTTCCACTATTCAGCTCAGTCAGCCTTAATGTTTCTCTTTCATTCTTTAGCTTGTTCCCTTCTTTCCCATTGGGTGGCTGCCATATGGCATCACATACAAACATGGAAAGAACTAGTTGAAAAGCTACTGGTGTAACATGTTGAAAGCAACAAATCTTTCTGAGGAACATCATTACATTTCTCAATCTCACTGGCTACCCAAAAACCAATTGCGTGTGAAAAGAATCACAAAAGTCAGCGATTAACTTAGTCTTCTTTAGAATTTTCTGCTGAGCTGAAAATAGTGTCCTCTACTTTGAGAGATAATAATCTAACACCACAAGAATTCTATTAGCAAGGAAGATGGAAAAGATGTCTACTTTGTAGACAAGACCATTGGATACTAAGATTTGGTTCATTGTTCGTGGCTATTGTAAATCAATCCCTGGTCAGTTATATTTTATAAGCATTTAATACTGATTTAAACTGATGCTGATGATTATAATTTGATCTTTTTATAAGGAACTTTGCTGAATTTCCTTTTTAACCAAATAAGATAATAGTTTTGTATGGAACTTTTATGAGTATTGTATATTTGAAGGAACATTTTGTTTTTCTTTTTATTATTTATTGTCTTTGTTTTATTGTATTGGCTAGGACTTTTGATATGATGTTATAGCACCTTTGTCTTGTTTTCAATTTTAATGGGAGCTTTTCTTTTCTGAATGGACTCATATGCTAGAACTGATTTCAATCTGTGGACATTTCTAAGAGATGTATATCGGACCCATGTATATAAAATTTGTAATGGTTGTGCACAGAAGAAATTGACTATCTGGTAAGGCCTTAGGATTCCTATTGGGAGAAGTTTCCAAGCAATGGCTTGCCAACTTCTTCATAGGTATATTGTAAGGATAGTTCAAGATTACCTCAAAAACAGAACCCTTCTGTCCCTGGCTTGTACTCACAGAATTAGACATTCCTTTTACTCACAATAATGATAAGCAGTAATAAAACTGCTGACACATTTATTTATTTATTTTCTTCATTGAACAAACATTTTAAGAAGTCACTAACTCTGGGATAAACTTTGGGAACTCATTATATATTCTATGTAGAGATATAAATACGTATACATATTAACAATTACAGAATTACACCATAACTGTTACAAAGAGCTATATACAAAGTTTCAGGGAAAAAATACTGAAAAATACACCCACAAGTAAAATGTGAGGAAACAGAGGATGTGAATCAGTGAACTGATTTATTATAGCGAGTGTGCAGTGAAGAATAGCAGCAGAGTCAAAAGTTGCAAACTGATGCTGATGTGAAAAATGACACGTTAGTTCTTCAGCAAACATTTAGGGTTTCTTATTCCATCGAAATCCTGAAGAAAATGAAGGCTTTCATGTGCTCCAGTAAATCCAACAACCATTGCCCTGCCTCTTCTTGTTCTTTGGTTGCCTGTGGTTGCTTTGCTACAACCGGGATTTCAAGTTGGTTGATGCTTCTAAGACAATGTCTGAGAGTGTAGTAGAAAGAAAAGGAAATGGGATTGGGGACTGGGTAAGAAGAAGTGATGTTGTATTGTTTTTTTATTTCTTTCTTCTGGATCCCAGATCCAGAGAGTTTATCACAAATGCTTTTATGATCCATGAAACCTAATGCTTCTGTAGTAGAATACTGTCTTAGTAGGTAATTAATGAAGAAGGCCTCATGCTGTTCTGGTCTTGTTTATAGCATTAAAATCCAGGTAAAAATTTCTTATTCTGGCAACCCACAATTACCTTTGATACATTCTATTCATGTTGTGCCCCATTTACAAAAGGAAATAAAGGATTCAGACTAAGTCTTGTACTTAACTTATAGTTGAAACTCAGCAAGGGTTGATTTCTGAAGGTTTTACATACTGTGAATCCAAGTCTATCTGGACCAAAAGATAAAGCTTTTCATAGATCATGCAAATGACATGCATGGATTACATTCCAGAATTGCCATTAAAAGGCTTTTAACAAGTTGGAGATGTTCAGTATCATCCTAAGGTTTTCACTACCCTGTGACTCCTTAGAGAATTAAATTACCATCTGAGAACTTCAATAAGCCAGTGTTCAATTAGTACTTTGTTTGTTTTTCGTTAGTCTTGTCAAAAGAAAGATTAATGTGCAGTTCACTCAATACAGCTTTTCTTAAAAGGAACATGATGACTAACTCGAAATTCCATTTAGATGCAGGGAAACTAATTTTTTTATACTGTGTGATGATCATTTTACCTTTCCTACCAATTCTTTCACTCTTAATTATTTTTCCCTTGTAAGCAAACATTTAATCCTGCTTAACCCTCCTTCTGCACCATCCCTAGTCTTGTGATGCTGAATACTATAATCTTTGAGTTTTACTGCATACGTGAAAGAAACACAATTTCTGCAAAGGTGGAAGCTAAAAGAAAAAAACTGTAGGATCATTTTGCAAATGGAATCACTAAAGAGCCATGCATCTTGCTGGGTAATAGCACAGAACCTTTAAATCACAGAAATTGGAGACAGGAGACCTGTCAGGTCACCCTGTCCACCTCCTATAGCAGCTTTATGTATTTTGTGTGAGATGACATGCAGTGAAGCATTTACCAGAGCCCTGGGGAGACTCTAGTCCTCAGTAATACATTTCCCTGTTGAGAAAATGTCATAGAGAACAGTCCATCTTTTCATTTGCCTAATTTCACATTGTTCTGCTTTGCTATATCATTTAAAAATGCAGCCACATATTCTTTTGCTCCTCCATCTTTAAAATCTACACCCAAGTAATATTATATTATTATTGTCTTCCTTTGTAATTATTTGAGCCAAGCTATACAATTTGCATCTTAAAATACTAACTTAATCACTCACCGTTGCACCATGTGGTGACTTTCTAAAGGGTTATTCACTACACTCCCATTTACTCTGATCAGAAGCTGTATTTCTTACAATTTCATTTTTTCATATGTGTTTTTAGATTCAAAAAGTTTGCTCAATTCTTATAGAAAATGAAAATGATTCTCAAGTTAGTGACTGGACATCACAATTCCATTAAGATTTAGATAACTCCTACAGCCATGATTCATTTTATGTCCTACACAAATTTCTAGGACACCATCAAGTTTAGTATCTCACAAATCTTTTTTTTATGAGTATTTAATTATTTTCATTTTGTGATAATTATGAAAACTTATTTTCCCACAAACTCTTTTTTTACATATTTTTTGATTATCCTAACTTTATAGAGTTTAAAATCAAATTAAACTTTGTTTTTATATTTTCAAAATTGTTGTGAATATATATTCTGGATCCTTCATATAGTTCTTTTTTTCTTATTTTCTTTTTACTTTTTTTAAAAAAAAAAAGTAAAGAAGGAGAGGAAGAAAGAGGAAGAAAAAGAGGGAGAGAGAACAGGAATATTGCTTAATTCTAAGAATGGTTATTAATAATGGTTGATCAATATTTTGTGTATTGAAAGTGGAGAATGTATATTTTGTGTATTTAAAGTGGAGACTGCTATACATATTTATTAAGTTTACTTGTTCCGGATCTGAATTCAAGTCCTG
>JAPYYA010004596.1:0-11644 GCA_028533165.1 Leontopithecus rosalia | reverse complement strand
TCACAGGTAGAAGTCCTTATAGAGAATAGCTGGCACATGTTTCTTTCAGATCTTTGCAAACCAACAATAAAATTCTAAACCCTCCAACCCACTGATGGACCCTGTGCTTGCCCAAAGGCATTCCAAAATTAACCTGAAAAACTAGTTCAGGCCATAATGGGAAGTGGGGGTTGGGTATGCCTCATTATACACTCCCCCCCTTGAAATTCAGGCACAGCAAGCCAGCTTTAAAGAGACCTTAAGACTGACAGAACAGACTCTTGTGCAGAGGCTTCTTCATTACCCTCAGGACACACAGGGTTCTCAGTTTCCACTGCAGAGTCCTCAATTTACCTGTTCAACCTTTATCTTTTTTATTTTCCTGGCATTTTTAACTGTTTTTTTAAAAAATTATTTATTATACTTTAAGTTCTGGGGTACATGGGCAGAACGTGCAGTCCTGCTCCTTGAGTAGTACTTGGCCAGCACACAAGTTTCCCGTATCCTGAGGTGGATACCAGCAGGGAAGACTTGAGCCAGCACTCTGCCTAGATGGCGGCCACCCGCAGGCCCCTGCAGGACATGCGCAGAGGCGGAGCGCTGCCGTCACCAGCTGCGACTCTCCCAAAGGCCAACCTAATCACCCGGAGGCACCAGGCAAGCGGCCCGGAAGCAGAGGCGCCAGGGGCGGGGCCAACGCCGGGAGGTTTCGCCCCGTCCCCTCGCATGGGTCCGGGAGCCGCCCTTGTCAAACGTGTTCCCGCCTCCTGCCTTCCGGAAAGGTGCCCTCCTCCTGCCTTCCGGAAAGGTGCCCGCCTCCTGCCTTCCGGAAAGGTGCCCGCCTCCTGCCTTCCGGAAAGGTGCCCGCCTCCTGCCTTCCGGTCCGGCATCCGCCTTCTGGTCCAGCTGTGGGCTGCGCCCCACCCAGCCCGCGCCCCGCATGGCTGCCTCCCGGGCCGGACCCGTGGAGCTGGGCTTCGCCGAGTTGGCGCCGGCGTGGCGACTGCGCAGCGAGCAGTTCCCCAGCAAGGTAGGCGGGCGGCCGGTGTGGCTGGGCGCGTCCGGGCTGCCGGGGCCCGGGGCCCTGGCCTGCGCGCTGTGCGGCCGCCCGCTCTCCTTCCTGCTGCAGGTGTACGCGCCGCTGCCCGGCCGCGAGGACGCCTTCCACCGCGGCATCTTCCTTTTCTGGTGCCGCGAGCCGCCATGCTGTGCCGGCCTGCGAGGTGCGTGGCCCCTTGGGGTCGGGATGGGGCCGCGCTCGTTGAAGTTGCGGGAGTGACTAGGGGTACATCGGAAAGCACCGCTGCCGCCCCATTCTCGGAGCTTCCTCTCTGCACTGCCCCAGGAGCACCTTCTCCCGGGCCGTTCCAGGGTGTCCTCGTTTTTGTGCCCTCGCGCATTGGTAAGCCCCAGCTTTGAATCGATGGGTACTAGGTATAGTGTTATTCAGATAATAGGAATTGTCTTGGAACGATGGGTCCCAGCAGCTTTTTCTTATTTTGGGCAGTCGGTCTTAATTATTAGTCTTATTAAATTAACTCGAACCAGCTCCATTGCATGTACCAGAAAAAAAATCTAGTTTCTGGATTTCAAAAGCTTATTCCTGAAAGCAAAAACATTCATTTAAGGAAAAAAAAAGTCTTTTATGTGTAGAGGTTCAAATATTTGAATTGCTGTTTTATTTCACTGAAGATATAACTTTCTCTGCGTTCTTTTTTAGTTTTTAGGAATCAGCTACCCAGGAAAAATGATTTTTATTCATATGAGCCACCTTCATAGAATCCTCCCCCAGAAATTGAATCAGTGTGTCTCCAACTTAAGTCTGGTGCTCATCTATGCAGGGTTTGTGGCTGTTTAGGCCCCAGAATGTGCTCCAGATGCCACAAAGTGTATTACTGCAGCAAGGAGCATCAGACCCTAGACTGGGACATAAGCAGGCTTGTGCACAACCAGGTGAGTCATCTTTTTCTCAATTCAGTTTCATTGTCTTTGGCAACCCAGATATTTCCAGGAAACTTTAAAGTTAAAATTATGAAAGGTATAATACTTCAGAATTTTTTCTAACTGGAACACCTTTGTAAAAAAGAGGCTCTGCAGTCTGAGTCACTGAGTAATATCACCAAATAGGCATTTAATTTATGACCTTTTCTCTAAAATCCCAGAACTAGGTGTAATAATAGGGATAACTGTTACTATAGGTAATATGGTACTTTAGAGACAGCAAATTATTAAACTGTCTTCAAAACTAAATCATTACTAATAGTGCTGTCTTTTCAGTTTCAGATCATTTGGACCATAGAATTCCAGACCACAACTTCCTTTTTCCAGAATTTGAAATTGTAATAGAAACAGAAGATGAAATATTCCCTGAGGTGTGGAAAAGGAAGATTACTCAGAGATTATAGGGAGCATGGGTAAGCAGTTTCAAGATTTCATAAGTGATTAAACATAATGCTTGTAAGAAAGGGTTTGATGTGTCTATAAGAGAGGTACTGAGAGGAAGACTCTGAAGGCCATAGCCTACAATTTTCAGATATTGCCTCAGGTGAAAATATACTTCCTGGACATTGTTTCTTGACATGTATCAGGTGTGTTTTGCTCCCTATAAAGACAACGAGGCGGGTATCCAGATGGTCCCATGAGTAGCGCTGTACAAGATGCTGAAGGCTTGGTAAGTTCCTCTGGCTCCCAGATCTGTTTCTCAGGTCAGAATAGTGTGAGTGCCTAGCACAGTGTCAGGCATGCAGAAGGGCCCCTTAAAAGTTTCTTTCTCACCTGGCCAGTTTTAGATACACAATTTTGTCAGTTTATCTACAGTGCATACTCTTGGATAGTGCTTATGCTGACCAACTGTCTTAGAGGCTTATTTTATTATAGTAGCCAACATTTATCCAGCACTTATCTTATATAAAGGGCTGTTTGTGCATGGGCTCATTAAAATCCTGACAGCAGACCAGTAAGTCAGAAACTCTGCCTCATTTTTAAGGTGAGGAAATGGAGGTTCTGGCTATAACTTGCTTTGGTCACATAATGTTAAGTTTCACAATTTGAGCCATACACAAAACCACCACAAAACTATAGACGCAAAATGAAAACGTCAGCTTACTGCTTTGTAGTTCATACCAGTCAGATATTCCAAACATGTTTGAGTCTTACTCTGTGCCTGACCTTGTGCTTGCTAATAGGGATATAATGGGAAGCGACACTCCAGTGGTCAGATGCTCAGTCTCATGGAGGAACCCAAATAATACTTAGGGAAGTTAAATTCCATGTAATGACTGCTAAGAGTACAATACAGGTGCCATGGGAACACATGTGACATCACTGAGGACTGCCTGGAAGGGGTCACACATGTGTGTTCATACCTATATGATAAAAATGATAAATAATGAAAATACTTACCTTTAGAAGGGAGAGCCTAGAGTAGAAGGATCAAGGATGACAGCTGAACTTCAGATATGCCTTGTTTGTGTAAATGTGACTGTGGAACTGTGTGTTTTAAGATTATAAAGTAAAATAAGTTTTAAAAAGCAGTCCCTAATCAACAAAAGTAAAAAAAACTCTTTATGTAGTCATATAACAACACTAAGAACTCTTCTAGGCGACTTCAAAACATAGGACAGTACATCTCTAAGGGAATAGACCCTGAGAATGAAAAGAACATTAACACTGCTAGTATTTTCAGTAAACATGTTATTACTAGACTACTGCTGTTATTTTGAGACGGTTTTGTGTGTATTGGGGGGATAAAGCAAATGAGTAATTATGAGAACTGAGGTGTTGGGCATGGGAGGAAGACAATGTTGATGGTGTCTACATACCATTTCTCTCTAAAAGGAACTCGGGCTCTTTGGAGAGGTGGTTGATTCCAGAACTGGGTCAGGAAATGTTCAAATAATGTGGGAACTTGTCATATCAAAGATTAAGGAAGCTAGCAGTGATTACTAGGGCCATGTCAGTACTCGTGCAACATGAAAAGGCTCCTGCTGGCAAAAGTTGGACAGTTTGAACATCCCTAAGGACACTAATGTTTAATGGGTTCAAAATGATACTTCATCTTTGTAAGATACTTGGGAACAGATTCATTATTTTCAAATTGGTAAATAAAAGAGTTTGCCTTCTAGGGGTACATAACTTAATTATGAATGAAGTGACATGTGGGATTAAGAATAACTGAGTTGGAAGTGGGAGAGAAAGGACACAGTGGACTTGATAGTGTGAAACTGATTGATGGTATGTGGTGGTTCATTATAGTCTTTCCACTTTTGTATATGTTCAAAATTTTCCAAAATAAAAGGGGAATTAAAAGAAAAAGAAAAATGCTTCCTGGAGGTAGCTGTGTCTTACCTGAGACTTGAGTTTGAGTTCCCAGATGAAGGAGTTTGGCGGGAGGCGGCAGGGCCTGAGGGAAAAGCGTTTACAGTGTCCTAAAGGTTATACTGAAACTTTCCAGGTACACTTGATGAAACGTGAATCTCAAGGCATCCTACACTTCCTCCATCAGATCTGACGGTGCAAGTGAACACCACCAGTGCCTTTCCAGTTTCATTAAAGCTGTTATTTTAGCTTCTCTGACTCAGGGGATATCAGTTATATTTTAATGTACATTACAAGACTAATGGCTATACTTGGAGACACAGGTCTGTTGGGGACAGCAGTGGCTCAGAGTGGCTATAATCCCAAGAAGGAACATGGAGAAGAAGATGAACTTTTTTTTTGTTTTGGGGGTAGGGAGACGGACTCTTGCTCTATCGCCCAGCCTGGAGTGCAGTGGCTCAACTCACCTCACTGCGATCTCTGCCTCCTGGATTCAAGTGATTCTCCTGCCTCAGCCTTTCAAGTAGCTGGGATTACAGGCACCTGCCACCATGCCTGGCTAATTTTCATGTTTTTAATACAGACAGGGTGGGTTTCACCATGTTGGCTAGGCTGGTCTTGAACTCCTGACTTCAGGGGATCCACCCACCTCAGCCCCCCAGAGTGCTGGGATTACAGGTGTGAGTCACCATGCCCGGCCGGAAATGAACATTTGATGAGTGAGTGAGCAAGTGTACCAGCTGAGGATACCAGTGGTAAGATGGGCTCACATATGTTGGATGTTCTATGATGTGCTGGGCAGTCCTAAGCCCTTGACTTGACCATTCTGTTATTTTGAAGCTTTAAAGAGATGTACTGAATGGAAGCCCATATAATAGAGCTGAATGGAGTACCTGGAAATTCAGATGGTGCAACTTGAATGAGTAAATAAATGGGGAAAGCTATCCAATTAAAAGTGAGTCCCCTCACCATGTGTGAATTGTCAAACTGTGAAGATTATTCCTGTTTTCCATCATAGTTATGTTGATTTTTCAGGTGAAGCACTTGAGGAAGAACTGGATTCATGGCAAAACATGAATCCAGGGAAGATAAAATTTTTCAGAAGTTTAAATCTCAGATAGCCCTTGAACCAGAACAGGTAAAGTAAACACAAACTTCATTGTGTTCTCTTCAGGCCATGTTTTATGAGTATAACCTCTCAGAAGAATTAACTTTTCATAGTAACACTAGTCTGTTCCTCAGGAGCCTGTAAAATCAGGTTTTTGTTATCTTGTTAAAGGAGTTCCTCACACAGATGGCCATGTAGAAAGGTGTTTTGCAGTGCTGATTCATTTAATAGTTACTGAAAGACTAAAGGTTATACTGTTTATCATTCAGAGTTCATTTTCTAAAGAAAACATCAGGGATGGAAGGTGAATGAGATGTTGCCTATGGTACATGAGGTTTAGGCACCATTGGCCCCCCAAAAAGAAAAAAATGTTATTTGCCCTTTTCCAACAGGTACCTCTGGCTTGTAAAAGAAATATGACATGTTAACATTTTCTCCTTAACCTCCCTTAACATAAACATAAATCATGAAAGAAAACTAAATTCCCATAAACCAGTCACTGGATCAAATAAATACCCAGGGCTTTATAGGAAGAGTAGATCTAGGTCCTAAACACTGAGGCAGTTTTTAGCAATCTATATGCTTTTAGACAAAATACAGAAAACCACTCAGGTGCCATAGGAAGCTTATTACAGTGACATTTACCTGTGTTTGTAGTCTTTCAAAACACTGTGTTTTACTTGGTATTTGTCCCTCCTCAAATTTTTAACTATGAAGGTAGCCACAGAAGGTAGGCAGAATTCTACAGTCAGAACCTGAAGATGGAGAAGCAAAGGCTCATTCTTAGTCCCTTCACAGTATATTCATAGTATTAAGATTCCAACATTAGGTAATAAAAGCATCAACTAGGAAATACATTTTTATGCCCCCTGAGTCAGATAAACTGAAATAATCACTTTGATCGAAAAGGCATGAATGGCACACTGGCACAGCCAGGTCTGATGGGGGATCTATGACATGCCTTTTGGGTCAGTGTTATATAAAGAGTGGGAACATTCATGGAGTTTCTCTAAAGGATCATCAGATAGCATGTTACCATTGGAAACTTTTAGGTAAGGTATAATTATTTGAACATGATCCTCATTGATTTCAGATTCTCAGATATGGCAGAGGTGTTGCCCCCATCTGCATTTCTGGTGAAAATATTTCTCAAGAAAAGGATATTCCAGATTGCCCCTGTGGTGCCAAGAGAATATTTGAATTCCAGGTATGACCTTAAATAAGGACCATTTTAGTGTGTGATCACCATGATTAATATTTTTAAACATTAAAAACTTTACCAAGGTAATTTGTGCACATGGGTCAACATGGCAGTACAGGTGGTGCCCTATAATGAAAATCATCAGTTTCCTGCCTCACCTTGGGGCTAGTTCCCTGGAAGGAATTCTTTGTTTTTTGTTTCCTAATTTTCAGACACTATCTGTTCACTGACTTCTGTGAAGATGAGGATTGGTAGAGTGTCCTCCACCTCCAGTGTGGCTATGCCATTATTTTTAGCGCCTCTGTTAACTTATTTTAAATAATTTAGACCTTCCTTCCTAGTTCCATTAAATAAAGTCTTTTGACTCCATACTTTTAAGAGGGGGGTTTTCAATATTTAATCTTGTTTTATGGATTTGTTTGAAGAACAAATGGATATAAGCATTAAATATAAATGTCGTTTCCCCCCACCCCACAACACACACACACACACACACACACACACACACACACACACACACACACAAAGGATTTGTTGGCACCAAAATCCATTTGGGTAGGGTGGAAATGATCTTGAGCTGTGGATTCACTGACCTTACCTAAGTCATAGCTAATATTCGGTTTGTTTCTTTGGGTAAAAAAGTAATTATGAGGACCACATAAAACTATGCTTGGTTCCTAGTGCCAAAGCTCTCAACGTCCAAAATGAGATGACAAGATTTGTATATTGATTCCATATCATAGTGTCATTACTAGTAATCGGTGTTTCTTGAGTCAAGAGTAACAACATCTGCAATGATATAAAGTAAAAGTTGCCCAAATAGAAGCCTCAGCCCTTTTGAATGGCATATTAGTAATGAAAATAATTCATTAGCAGCCCCTTGTGAACTTCTTTCTCAAATGGAAGACATACCAAACAGAAGGTCAGAGGAAGTAGAGTGGGGCTTTGAAGTCATAAGGTAGTTTTAGATTGTTAAACATGCTAATTTTATGTTGTCTATAATCCTGTTTGAGGATTGAAAGACCAGGATTCCTCTTACCATCCTGGCCAAAAACGTCTCTTAAAAGTAGTGCTTCCTGCTGTGAAGCAGCATTCTAACTGTATGTCACCCTCTTCTCAGGTAATGCCTCAGCTCCTAAACTACCTGAAGGCTGACAGACTGGGCAAGAGCATTGACTGGGGCATCCTGGCTGTCTTCACCTGTGCTGAGAGCTGCAGCTTGGGTATTGGCTATACAGAAGAATTTGTGTGGAAGCAGGATGTAACAAATACACCGTAAGGGCATCTTAAGGCCTTCAGATATGTTAACAATCTTACACCTTGAAATTACATTTCTGGAACTTTATCCTAAGGAAATACTTACACCAAAAATAGAGGTGTAGAGATGTAGAGACATTGCTTACACAGTGTCTACATATTAGTTAAAAGTGTCCAGTGACAGAGAATTGAATAAATTTTGGTACATCCACAGTGGAAGGCTACAGAAACTTATTTATGCATATATTGACAACCAAGATACCATTATAGGTGGTATTTATGGTATAACCCTATTGTAAAAATATCTGTACATGTATGTGTCCATAGAAATAAATGTGCAAAGATGTGCACTTAGTGCACTGGTTACCTGTAAATGGTGGGACTAACGAAAATGATCTTTTTACTTATACAGGCATTTCTTTCTATAATAAAAATGGGTTATGTGCCTAATGAAGTTAAACCATCTCACTGTGAGAGCATTTCCCACCCTAAATTTTTTAAAACACAAAGAAAAATACCTAGGTAAAACCCCAACAAACTTGTCTGATCATCAGCTGATTGTCACAGGCTCTAGTATGTACTGGAAGCCCGTAACATCAGAAAAATACCAATCCTCCTTAGGTCGGTGAGTATGGTGATCAGGAAACCCAGTAATTCTGAAGCAGCAGTATCACAGTTGGCAGGATCAGGAATGACAGTGGCTTTGTAATCACAAAGCTGGAATTTAAAGAGGCTCTCTACCTTCAGAACGGATCTTGGTCAGCCAGTGGCCTTGCTTACAGAGACACTGAAAGGAAAAGATGAAGGTCTTCGTTTTCCATGTCAGCATTGTACAGTTTCCTATCGTGTATACAGTGGATGTGGTATGTAAACCAGGGTAAGGATCTGGCCTAGGAGGCAGCAGCCTGAGGAAAGGGAGGTCCTGTAATCGGTTTTCAAAGGGCTGACCCTTGGCCTATTATGTTTATGATACATTTATTCAAGCAAGTGGCCCCTAAGACTACGCTAAGTTCCCTTCCATCCCCCAGCAGCTCACAACTGCTGATTCCCAGTTTCTCAGCACCAGCGATGCCTGCCCTGAAGACACATTGCTGTCAGTGCTTGAATACTGATGGCTCATTCTGACAAATTTTCAGGCTTATTTCCTTCATCTACATTCTCAGGTTGCCCCATAACACATGCCTGTTAATTCTGAAATGCACTGCCACCATAAATCCTCACGTTTTCACAGGTAGCATCACTTGCTAATGTCACTGTCTACTTGGCTTATTTTATTTGTAATTTAGGAAGTCCTGTCCTATTAGTCCATATTATGTATGTTTAAGTATGTATATGCAGTTTGTGTTAATTTTGTGTGTGTGTGTATGTATATAAGATACAGTTATACATAGCACCATATGAGAAACTGCAGTATGGAGTTTCTCCCATAGGGAGGTTTGATACTAGGCTACTTAAGAACTAGAGGATACTAGTTTCGAACCTGGGCTGCCTAAATCAATGAGAATCACCTATAACGATGGTGTCAGTCTGTGGTTATTGGAGTAAGTTGTCATCAGCAACTTGTGACGAGTTGGTCACAGCACTTAGTAGGAAGCTGTGGCTTCAGATAAGAAGCTCTAATACTTTGCAAGCTACGAAAAGTTCGGAGGGTAATAGTACTGAGTTGTTAGGGATGCATGCTGGCATTCACGGTAGTCATTGGTGTGTTCTCCAAATATTTTCAGTTCATTTTTTATGAATGCACTCTGACTGTTCCAGCCCACCTAATTAAATTTTTGCATGGCCACATGACTTTTTTTTTTTTTTTTTTGGCCAATGAAGGTGAGAAAAAAAATAACGTGACTTTTTCAGGGGAAATCTCCAGGAAACAGAATTCTATTGATCATGCTTTTTTTCTTTTCTATAGCAATGGAGATTGTATTGATAGTACCGCCCCAGCCTGGATTCCTGTGTTAGGATGATATAGCACAGGCCTTCCTCTCACCTGACCCATGATAAGATGTAAATAAATGAGGAAGAAGATTTTAGAGCCACTGAAATTTGGAGATTGTCTGTCAAAATGGTTTAACCTAGCCCCTGATGACTGATGCAGGGCTGAAGAATGAATCAGAACTGGATCCGGGCAAAACGTGTGGAGCGCTCCAGGCAGAGTAAAATTCAAGTCTTGTCTCAAAGATAGCAGTGAGCATGACATATTATTGGGGTGGGTGTGGGATAAGTAAGGTATATCAGGTGAGAATAATGAGAAACTCAACTTTAAAAGACAGTGCTAATTTGGGCTGTGGAGAGATTCAAATGTCCTGCTTAGCATTTGAGAATATAATGGTTGAGCAAACTAAGAACCCTAAATGAAGGCTTGGGATAAATATTTGGGGGTATATAATATCCCAATTTTTCATCCTAGAATGGGCAGAGTTTTTGTCCCCATTCTAGGGAGACTTCCAAAAGAAAAAAAACTTGCAATTCTCCAACAACCCACACTGAGAGACTCCTGCACTTCTGACCCGTGGCTAACACTTCTCACCTTTCATTCTGTCCTCAGTGTTTTGAGGAAACACCTTTAACTCTCTGTGACTTAGAGGTTATTAAGCTCCCTTATAATTCCCTCCAGAAGTGGAAAAGACTAATGATGATGTCTGAGCTCACAGCAGCAAGCGGCATTTGTGCTCAGCAGCCACGTGGCTCATCTGGGCGCTTACTACATACGCCGTTCTACAACATTGCTTAACATGAGGGGAGAAGCTCCTGACTCAGAGGGTTTAACGACTCACCTACTTCTTTTTCTGCCCTCTTGGGCTCCTAAAATGAAAGGAACCCTGGGGTGACAAAATAAGTCAAAGGGTTGCCAACAACATCATAGCAAAATAACGATTCCTGAAAAATCCCTGGCCTTAGATGACAGCCTTGACTGGGTAAGTTTGAATGTGCTGATAGTGGACATGGGAGGGTGAAGGTGGTGAAAACGTTCATATTAAAGGACTTCCACCCAGATTGCAAGAAAAGAGAGAGGAATGGAGATGGCAGCATGAGCCCCTACAATAAAAGCAGGTGTTTTGAGATCAGTTATATTTATTCTGACAAAAATTAGAGACAGAAACCAAAGCTTAGCCTGAGGCTACAATTAATTGTGCCATAAGCCGGAGGCACATGTGGCATAGACAGATTTAAACATTTCTCCCTTATATTAATACAAATACCAAAATTACAAATAAATAGATTCCAAATAAAGCAAGTATCTACAAAATTTAATGAATAAACCCTGGGGTCTATAGTAGTATTTAAAGGAGATCTCACAAACAGGTTTGGTTTTTGAAGGTTAGAACTGATGGTCTAAAGAATTCATTTTGTTCTAGAGAGAGATTTCTTGGGTTCCTTCAGGAATGCGTCTGACTTTGCTTCATCTTTGTATGTTTGAACTATGCATGTGGCAGAAGAAAACATGAAGATTTAACAGATTTAAGGTGTGAAAAGTCACTGGGTTCTCTAAGAAGCCTGGGATTCTTCTGGAAAAATGTTTGTTAAGACAAAGTGAGTTGGAGGAGGATGTTATTGAAGTGAAGCAGAATTGATTTTGCTAATCTGCTTATTACCCAGTTTGTAGTGTGGAAACAAATTATTCATGCACAAGGTCCTCTCACTGTTCTGGGAATGCAGTGGAAAGAGAACAGATTAGCTTTTCTCAGAATACCACCACTAGAGACAAGCTACCTCAGATGAGGTATTGCCTAGTTATGTTCAAAAGACAGTGAAAAATGATGGATATAAATGTTTGCTGCAACACC
>JAPYYA010004595.1:0-11646 GCA_028533165.1 Leontopithecus rosalia | reverse complement strand
CTCTTCCTCCATCAAGTCTTGTTCCATCGTTGATGAGGAATTGTGATCATCTTTAGAGGGAGAGGGGTTCTGATTTTGAGTATTCTCAGCCTTTTTACACTGGTTTCTTCCCATCATTGTAAATTTATCCTCCTGTCGTCTTTGAAATTACCAGCTTTCAGTAGGTCTCTTGAGTGGACGTCCAAGATGTTAGTTCCCAGGGCCAGGAAGAGTGGCGTTAAGACTGATGGTGTTTTTCTGCCCAGGCTTCTCCTGTCTGGCTTCCTTCTTGTGTCCGTAATAGGCGAATCTGCCTTCCCGGAGCTCCAAACCTCGGTCAGAAGGGGAACCAGTCGCGTTCACTCCGTGCGAGGTGCCGGCACAACTTCTGCTCCGGCCTCAGGAGTCAGCGCTGGGAACCCGCACGGCTCCTCCAAACCCCGGTCAGAAGGGGAGCCAGCTCCGCCTAGTCAGCTCCGAGAGCTGCCGTGCGGAGGTGCCGCGAGACTGGTACGACATGGTGCCGGCGAAACCACTGCCCCGCGTGACTCCTCCACTGGGAATCTTCTGCTCCTGAGTGACCAGAATTTGTGTGAAAGTGTGGCGTCCTCTAGTTCTATGAGCTTTAACTGCGAGCTGCAATCCCGAGATGTTAGCGATCGGCCATCTTGGATCGTTCCCAGTCCCAACCTTTTTGACACCAGGGATCGGTTTTGTGGAAGATTATTTTTCCACAGACCAGGTAGGGAGGGCGATGGTTTGGGATGAAACTGTTCCACCTCTGATCATCAGGCATTAGATTCTCATATAGAGCGTGCAATCTAGATCTCTTGAGTGCACAGTTTACAATAGGGGTCGTGCTCCTATGAGAATCTAATGCTGAGGCTAATGTGACAGGAAGTGGAGCTCAGATGATAATGCTCATCACCCACCATGCACCTCCTGCTGTGTGACCTGATTCCTAACAGGCCACTGGCCAGTACTGCCGATCTGCAGCCTGGGGGATGGGGACTCCAATTCTATCATTCTGCCTGTTTCTCCAATGGGTCTTTTCTTCCAGGGCATCTTCAGCCTTCTTGAGCTGATTATGGCAACAGCCTTTTAAAAGCTTTCCACCTTGTTCTTCCATCCAGGTCTGGCAGTTTGACTCAAAAACTGTGGGATGTGGGGCCTTGAAGGACTCTCCTGTCCCCACCCCAGAGGTGGGTGGCTTCACCTAGTCTGAGTGTCAGAATGGATGTTTGCTTCTGGATGCTTGCATTGTGTCTGTGACTGCTGAGCCTTGGGCCAAGTCTTTTGTTAGCTCTGCCCTCAGGATTACTCCTGTGAGCTGGGCACAGTCACTCACACCTGTAATCCCCGCACTTTGGGAGGCTGAGGCAGGAGGATCACTTGAGGCCAGGAGGTCAGCATAGTGAGACCCCATCTCTACAAAAAACTTTAAAAATTAAAACAAAAAAATTTAAAGAATGAGTCCTGTTGCTACCTTTAGGCATCATCGTGTAATGATGACTGAATGGATTTGGGGTCATGTCCCAGTTCTGCCCTCATCAATCACATGACCTTGAGCAAGTTACTTTCTTCTTTGAGAGTCAGTTTTCTCCCACACTGCGATGGGTACAGTAATGGTGACTCCCATGTGTGGTGATATTAAAGGTGCAGTAAGACAGTGCACCTGTGTCACTTTGCAAACTATTTGGGATGCTCTCAGGAGTCAATATATTCATTACTAAGCAAGACATCCTTCACTGTCTGAGACTGTTCAGCACAAGGCACATTGAAAAGGTCTATACAGAGGGGCTTTGGCTGTTTGGAATGTGAAGGAGAAAGTTGCAGGGAATGAGATTTAACCTAAAATAGGGCTTAAGGTTATGAATTTTAACTATGCACATTCCCTCTACCCAGTGAAACCATCAGCTGACTGCACGTTGCCATAGACCGTGGGAAGGACTTTTTTTTTTTTTTTTGAGACAAAGTTTCACTCTTGTCACCCAGGCTGGAGTGCAAAGACGTGATCTCGGCTCACTGCAACCTCTGCCTCCTGGATTCAAGTGATTATCCTGCCTCAGCCTCCCAAGTAGTTGGGATTACAGGCATGCACCACCAAGCCTGAATAATTCTGTATTTTTAGTGGAGCCAGGGTTTCACCATGGTGGTCAGGCTAGTCTCGAACTCCCGGCCTTGTGTGATCAGCCTGCCTTGGACTCCCAAAGTGCTGGGATTACAGGCGTGAGCCACCGCGCCCAGGAAGCACTTTTAAGCAGCCCAGCATTTGAAATGGGACGTGGTCTGCAGAAACAGGGTGCATTCTTTTCTCTGTCATCTTTGTGCAGTCACCTTTGTACACTGGATCGGGTCCCTGAAAATTTCCTCCTTGCCCTTCTTCTGTCCTCACACCTGCAGCCTCATTCCTGAACCACCTTGTCTGGCACTGATCACAGGCAGCAGTGATGCCACCTCACTGCTCTATTTCTGTGGGTTTTATTTCTATCCTGAGAGTGTGTGTGAAAACACCTTCTTCCCCTCCTTCAAGCCCACCCTGACTCTGAGGTCTCCATCCTCTTACGGTGTTATTGAAACCCAGATGCTCTCCTTTTTCTCACTACCTTTTAGATTCTCCATCCTAATTTTTGAGGACAGTGATAGGAAATGAGGCAAAATGGTGCAAATGACAAAAGAGGGTGACGAGACTTTCAAAAACCCCAGTTCCAGAAGGCACCAGTACCAGCATTCAGAAAATTTTGGATCTTAAGCCACAGCAACTAGTTCCTCCAGGCCATTCCCTTGTGGAAACCTCAGTGGGAACACCCACGCTACAGTAGGATCAGTGCTGGGTTGTGTGTGTGTGCATGTGTGTGTGCACACCTGTGTGTGTACATGTGCGTGTGCACACACTGGTAAATAAGGCTCCTTTATTTCTAGCACTGGTCTATTTTGAACGTACCAAATATACAATTATATATTATAGCAGGCCTGATTCACATTCTTGTAACATTCTGAACCCCAGGTTTTTCTGACTTACATTCTCCCAGATCCCTCACTTTCTTTTTCCATGGAAAATGTTCTGAGCTGGGGGATTGCAGTTACCACCACAATACGTGCCAAACAACATTTCCTGAGCATCTTGTGTAGTTGATGTTGAGGCTGACTGAACTGTGGACGCTGCTTTGTTCCAAGGCAGTGGACAATCACACCTTCCACTTTCAGAATATTGTACTTGATACTTCTTGAAATGCTTGCACGTATATTATTTCATTTTAGCATTGGACAGCTCTTTGAGGCAGATGAGTCGTTATTACCTCCCTTTAGCCAATGAAGAAAATAAATTTGAGAAACTTACTCAAAGAATTATCGACTATCAGCCATGTGCCACGCACATGGGATATTAAAAGGCACCACATGAACTTCTTGCACTCATGAAACATGTATTCTAGTGGAAGAAGTAACAGTAAATTAATAAATTCATTATGATGCCAAATAGTGACAAATGCTATGGAGATATGTATTGTAAAAAGCAAGCATTTTGGGCCAGATACAGTGGCTTACGCCTGTAATCCCAGCACTTTGGGAGACTGAGACAGGCAGATCACATGAGGTCAGGAGTTCGAGACCAGCTAGATCAACATGGAGAAACCCTGTCTCTATTAAAAATACAAAAAAGTAGCAGAGCATGGTGGCAGGTGCCTGTAATCCCAGCTACTCAGGAGGCTGAGGCAGGAGAATCACTTAAACCCAGGAGGTGGAGGTTGTGGTGAGCTGAGATTGCACCATTGCACTCCAGCCTGGGCAATAAGAGCGAAACCCCATCTAAAAAAATGTAAAAAGCAGGCATTTTAAGAGAATGGAGTATGACCAGACATGCTGTGTTAGGTGGGCAGGGAAGGGCTCTCCGAGGAGATGACATGTGACATGTGAGCAGGGATGTGAGAGGGAAGAGAGAGTGCTATGTGACTGTCTGGGGTAAGAGCATCTGCACTGAGGAAACAGCACATGCAAAGGTCCTGTGGCAGGAGCGTGGCTGGGGATTTCAGTGTTTCCCTGATGAGAAGCTGCATCAGTGGAATGAAGGTAGGTCAGAGAGCAGGCCAGGGCCCTACGTTGGGTTAGGCTTTGTGCACCACCCTGATGATTTCGAAAAATATCCTGAAAAGGTTTTGCTCTCAAGAGGAAGTCTTTTGCGGGTTACCTATGGGAATGATATCATCTGATTTATATTTTAAATGGATCATGCTATTGCAGTGGTTTGGGTAACAGATGGTGATGGTTTAGCCCACAGTGGGAGTGGTGGAGGTGGCGAGCAGATTGGGTTCTGATAGAGTTGGAACGCAGGGCAGACAGGATTTGCTGGTATTGTGGAGGCAGGTGTGCAAGAAAGAGAGGAGTCAGGAGGACCCTGAGCTCAGAAGAATTCAACAAGTCATATAGTCATGTTGCGATTGGCTGAAGACAGGTCTGGACTTCCTGTTTGGCTCAGAGCACCCAGTGATCTTTGAACCACTTAGAGCAAGGGCAGTGAGTAGCAGGGGTCTGTCTGGCTTCTTCTCCCTGAGGCCATGGTGAATCCTCTAAGAAGGAACTCTGTCTCTATTAATGCTCCTTTCACTACAGACGATTTACTGATCCTTTCTGATTGATAAACAATAGAGGAAGGAGGTTGTATGATTTTTAATTTTTCACAAGGGGAGGGGAAGCCCTGATTGACTACCCAATTAAATAGCAAATACTAGTCAGTCTATTCATAGCATATTTTAAAGTCTGTTTCATGTGCAAATGTGAACTACATAGAGGTAATCTGATAATCCCCAAAGAGTAATCTGATAATTCCAAAAGGGTAATCTGTTAGTCCCAAAAGCTTATTAGCATACCTTGTAGATAATAGATATCCAGTTAGTATTTGTTGCATTTAGTGATTTATGGTTGAATATTGTGTGTTGGTATTTTCGGGAACCTTATATTCAGTTCTCCCCTATATTGGTGGTTAGAGTCACACTTCACTTTCGGGTGGGACGTCAGTGTTTTTAGTATTTTCCAGATGAGGAAACATGAGATGGGAAAAGGGGAAAAAGTAGGCATTTAACCAAGGCACTTCACACCACTGGCTCATTGTTGATGGAACAGGCAGAAGAATCTCCCTGCTGTATCCCAGGCGTTCACTGTAGGGGTTCACACCCTGTTGTATCATTGAAAAATGGGCAGACTTCAGCTGGATGAAGTGGTTCACATCTGCAATCCAGCACTTCAAGAGGCCGAGGCCAGAGGGTTGCTTGAGACCAGGAGTTCGAGACCAGACTCGGCAACATAGTTGCGACCCTGTTTCTACAAAAAAATATTTTGAAAACTAGCTGGGTGTGGTGGCACACACCTGTAGTCCCAGGAGCTCACGCTTACAGTGTGCTGTGATCGCATCACTGTGCTCCAGTCTGCACAAAAGTGCAAGACCCGTCTCTAAAAGGAAAGAAAAGGAGGAAGGAAAGAATGAATGAATGAAAATGTATAGACTTTAATTCACACTGACCTTCTAAGTTATCTTTGGTTGGCCTTTATTGACATTGTTATGTCACAACAAAATCTGGCCATCTCTAAGAACTTATAAAACTTTAGTGGTTTTAGGCTGGGTGCAGTGCCTCACACCTGTAATCCCAGCACTTTGGGAGGCCAAGGAGGGCAGATCACCTGAAGTCGGGAGTTCAAGACCAGCCTGACCAAAAAAGTGCAAGTGAAAAACGTTGTCTCTACTTAAAAATACAAAATTAGCTGGACCTGGTGGTGCATGCCTGTAAATCCAGCTGCTAAGGAGGCTGAAGCAGGAGAATAGCTCGAACGGGGGAGGCAGAGGTTGTGGTGAGCTGAGATCATGCCATTGCATTCTAGCCTGGGCAACAAGAATAAACCTCCGTCTCAAAAAAACAAACAACAACAACAAAAACTTTAGTGGTTTTAGGCCGGGCATAGTGGCTCATGTCTGTAATCCCAGCACTTTGGGAGGCTGAGGTGGGCGGATCTTCTGAGGTCAGGAGTTCGAGACCAGTCTAGCCAACGTGGTGAAACCCCCTCTCTACTAAAAATACAAAAAGTAGCCCAGTGTGGTGGCAGGCACCTGTAATCCCAGCTTCCCAGGAGGCTGAGGCAGGAGAATCACTTGAACCTGGGAAGTAGAGGTTGCAGTGAGCCAAGATTGCACCACTGCATGCCAGCCTGGGTGACTAGAACAAAACTCTGTCTCAAAAACAACCGCGGCAAGAACAACTTAAGTGGTTTTCAGAGACAGAGTGTTTTCCCAAATTGTCATTTGAAGTACACACCACTTCTTCCAACCACGTGGGCATCAGCAACTCCACTACAATGAAGAGACAGCCTGTCTTGAGAGAGTCATCGTCATCGTCATCTTCCCTATCAGCAGTGTGAGGCAGGGACACACTACAGTAAGTCACTCCAGACCCTTATGTAAAATAACTCTTCTCTCCACCACAGTGGCCCATATTTTCTTTTCCTGCTTTGGCCCTGCCTGGTCACACACACCAGATCTGCAGCCAGAGGACTCCAGGGGTGAAGTGGGATCTGGGTACCCTGTAAGTTGAGACCACGGTCACCCAGGAGCATGCAGTGGTGCCTGAGGGTGGTTGGCAGTGATGGCCGGCTCTGTTATGTGTCTTTCTGTCTCTGCATGCAAGTCTGGTTGGATGGACTTCCTCTTTGGTTCAGAAAGCTCTCAGGGATCAGCTTCCTGTTCTCTGACTCACAGGTCGCTTCTAGTCAAGTCCCTTCTGCTGTAGGTTTCATGTTCACTTTCTCCTGTTCGTACTGTCCTCTGTGGCATACACCTTTGATGTATTGATCTCCCAGGTGGCTTCCTAATCCTCAGGGTACAGCAGAGGTCAGAGGGGCAGTGTGACCACACTCCTGGAGGGACCTGGGGAAATGTCTGTTGTCAGCCTGGGTTTGAATGACCTGCAGGCTAGTTATGTTACTCATGACTTACATTGCACTGGGCTCCTTATTGTCAACTTCTGGGCATTTGAAGTTTCTAAAAAGAGAAAAATCAAAACCTAGTTCGTCAATTGCACTGATTACTAATTTAGTGGAAGATGTTATGGGAAATACACTAATATTAAAACGTGGTTTGAATAATCACCTGTTACTTATCTCATTCCGGCTTTACTTCTGACTACTTATTGTCAACACCAGACGGGAAGAGCGAAAGGCAGAGCAAAGTGTCTGCTGTAGGTGAATCAGGATGGAGCATGAGCTTGTCCCAGATGTGCACGGCCACACAGTCACCTGTCCTGGGAGCGCAGTCCTGTGTGCTTGCCGATCCACGGCTGCGTGGCTGATTCCTTTCTTAATACTGTGCTTCCTGTCTTTTGTGGGGGAGGTGCTCTTTGGCATCCCCAGACAGACCCCTCTCCACTCCTCTCCTGTCTGTTGCCTTCTTTTTGCCCTATGAGCCATGACGATTCAGAATTTCAGCACCTCGATCAGGCTGGAATATTGGTCCAAATCCACCCCTGCATCAGCCTGGCAACCAAGGCAGCTCTCCTTGGGGGCTTCCTCCCCATCTCTACAGCTTCGTTCACTTTTCTCCCAAACCTGTGGAAAGGCCTGTTTGCTGATCTCATCAATCTGTGATTTGAGATCTTGAAAGAATCAAGATCTTGTGACTTGGCAGGGGGAGCTACCCACCCTGTAGCCTGCCCCTCCCCATGTGGACCTGCTGTGCTTCAGGGGAAAAACAGAATGTTAAGTGAGCAGTTTAGCTTGGATTTAATCCGGAGGCAAATCAGTAACTTTACACTGAGATACTCTCCATTGTGTTCTCAGGAAAACAAAGTGAATCACCGGAGCAAAGAATGTGCTCTCTGGTGCTACACCAATAATAAAGTACGATGTTTTGAATTAGAGGAGGGAGAGAGTAACTCAGAAACCTCTGGCGGTCACTTTGTTCTTCCTTGTGGCTCCCCCTTCCCTTCCCTCAGATGGATGCTTGGATAAGAATTTTCTCCTCTAGCCCAGTATTTCCTAAACTCAATCTTGCAGTAAAATGACACGGCCCTGTTAGACATGGAAATTATTGCAGAGCAACAAATCCAAGATTGTGATTTCACCAAAGGGCCCAGGAAGTGCAGATGAAGAGCTGTGAGAGCAGAAGCCTCCAACTCGACCCAGATATGTTTTTCTTGCCCCCACTTGTTAATTAGTAAATCAAAACCGGATGAAAAATGCAAATAAGTGCATACCACAGATCTGTCACCCTCGAATGCTTCCCAGTTTATTTCCATCTTTTTGACTTGATCCTATCCACCATTCTCGTCATGGGTGAGCAAAAGCATCCAAAAGCACCTTGGTAGATTGGAGTCAATTTGGGTCTTATAAATAAAACTGCCTAAGAAATGACAGCGTTCAGGTAGGGATTATTCGGTTAACTCAGAAGTTATGTGATTTGTTCTTTTTGAGAACAGGAAGATGGGAGTGATACGCACTTTTTTCCTCACAAGTTTCTTACAGGTCTTTTCTGTTTTGTTTTGTTTCCATTTATTTCTTTTGAGACAGAGTTTCATTCTTGTTGCCCAGGTTGGAGTGCAGTGGCACGATCTCAGCTCACCGAAACCTCCACCTCCCAGGGTCAAGCAGTTCTCCTGCAAGCAGCTGGGATTACAGGCATGCGCCACCATGCCCAGCTAATTTTGCGTTTTTAAGAGAGACAGGGTTTCTTCCATGTTAGTCAGACTGGTCTCGAACTCCCGATCTCAGGTGATTGGCCCACCTCGCCTCCCAAAGTGCTGGGTTTACAGGCGTGAGCCACCGCACCCAGCCCTTTTTTCCCCCTAAATGAGACATTCAAATGCTCAAGCCTGGTGAATTTTTTATTTGCTTGCTTGTTTTTGGTCATTTAGGAAGCATCGCCTATTCAGATAGACGTTTAGATTCAAATAGGGCTGAGCATACCAGCACAGCTGTTGCTTGAAAGGGACCAGGAGGCCTGGTTGCCCCAGAAAAGGAAAGATATTCTCCAAGAACGGTCCTAGGAGAAGCATTTTGTTGTGTTTTTGTAAGGATGTGGGGATCCAAGTTTTGTCTATTAAAGGAAAGGAATGGCCCTGTTCTCTGTGTGTGTGTGTGTTCAGAGCACCCGACTGTGCTATGGAGACGTCCGTGCCCCCTGCGGTGGTATTTTTCCATTCTCTTAGAACCCCTGGGCATAGACACATGTTCTGCACACAGCTCAGCATCTGTGATCACATGGTTATTTAGAACTGAGGTCTTGGTTCTAAACCAAGGAAAGGTTCAAGCGTCTGTCCCTTGCTGCTTCCAGGCCAGGCCAGCCAGCCCTTGAGAAGTGTGGCTCCTTTGGCTCCAAGTGGCTCACTGACTCAACATATATGTACTGGCCACCTGCTATGTGCAGGTACTGTTTCCGGCACTTAGACTATGTGATGAAACAAAACAAATTCCCTGCCTTCCCTTGTGGGGCAGGCATCGGAGGGGACTTTAGCCCTCAGCAGGAGCATGCCTGTGTTTTCTTTCTCACTGGCCACCGTTTCGGTGTTGTTGAGGTGAAGAGGGACAGCCTTGTGCAGATGCCCCAATTAGGGATGGCTGCGGCCGCCACTGCCCAGGGCTCAGGCCAGCCTGGACCTATCACGCAGACCAGGTGTTGGACGGAACTGTAAGAAAGGACTCTCCCCGTGTCCCAGGGCTTGGCACGGTGGTGCTGTGCCGCGAATAATAGGTCATCTGATGCGGTGTAATTTAAAAGGAATATGAACCCCAGTAACCCTGGGAACCAAAGCAAGGAATTGGCCTGTCAGTTACTTTTAACTTTCAAAACTTGAATGTTTCCTTAAACCAAATACCTCCATTGTCACGGTCAGAAGTCCACTGTGGAAAAAGGCAGGATTTAGTGTTTATTCAAGCTGCCACCCAATGAGAGAAACTGTTGGCCAGTGGAGTTTGACTGTCAATTTTTCAAGGGGTGATTTTCCATCTTGAGGATTTTTTATGCATGTCTTTTCTCTCTCTGTCTTGCCTTCCTTCCCTACCTCCCTCCAGAAATGTTGATGGGAGCAGGAACATTTACTGGCCAGGTAAGGGTGTATGTGAAGAAAATCCTTGATGTCAGGGGTAGGGATCCTGATAAGTAAGGCTCTTCACAAAAAGAATGCACTTAGCCAGGCACAGTGGTTCACACCTGTAACCCCAGCACTTTGGGAAGCTGAGTCAGGAGGGTTGCTTGAGGCTGGGAGTTCAAGACCAGCCTGGGCAATGTAGTCAGACCCCATCTCTACAAAAAATTTTAAAAAGCTATGCATGATGGTATGTGACTGTAGTCCTAGCTACTCAGGAGGCCAAGGCGGGAGGATCACTTGGGCTCAGGTTGAGGCTGTAGTGATCTGTGATTGCACTACTGCACTCCAGCCTCAGCAGCTGAGGGAGATCCTGTCTCAAAAAAAAAAAAAAGTACCATCTGGTGCCAGGGAGCACTGTTGGGTGTCTGCAGAGCATTTTGGTCACAGGGTCTCCTTTGCCTCCCACCTCCTCATCTGTAGACGTTACTACCTCACAAGTAGAGGGAGGGTGGTCACCAAATCAATAAACATAGGCAAATCTATAAGATATGGGTTATTGATATTACATTCCAATATACAATAAGATACAATTGTCTTTGTTTCCAGATTTTATGACCACTCTATAGAAGCTTCAAGGGACTGAAAACAGTTCATTTGATGCAGCTAAAAAGAGACGTCGCTGCTCTTGATCTCACATCTTCAGCCTGATGGTCCTGTGTTCTTCTCTTCATGTTAGACTCCCGACTTTCACAAAAGAGCCCATCACTGTTTGACTCGGGCTTTCCAACTTTTCCAGGATTTCTTCCGGCGACAGTGCACCCTCTCTGTCTCTCACATGCACACGCTCGCTCCTCTCTCTCTCTCTCTCTCTCTCTCTCTCTCTCTCTCTCTCTCTCTCTCACACATATCTGCGTTCGGTCTTCCTCCCCCGCCCCGCTTCCTACAGTGTTGACCTCTCAGTTATCCTTTTTTCTTTTGACTATCATCAGCCTACAACCTCTCCTTTTTTTAGTCTCTCTGTGACTCCCCTGGATTAAACCTTGTTTCTGCTCAGACTCAGCAAATATTCATTGTGAGCCTACTATGTGCCAGGTGCTGTGCTGGGCTCATCACTCAGTAGTTACTGATTCCCCAGCCTCTTTCTGCTCAGAGGTCCTGCACAGTTAGCCCTGGGGTGAGGGTGGTTAGCTGATCCCCTTGTGTTTGGGGTGGGCTGTAAATGAGCTTGATGGACCACCCTCAGCCTGTCCAGAATGACCTCTGAGGAATCAGTGGCTGAGAAGGAGAGATGGAGAGTGTATTAGTCCGTTTTCAAACTTCCGTGGAGAAATACTCAAGACTGGATAATTTACAAAGAAAAGAGTTGTAATGGACTCACAGTTCCACATGACTAGGGAGGCCTCAACATCATGACTGAAGGCAAGGGAAGAGCAAAGTTACACCTTATATGGCGGCAGGCAAGAAAGAGCATGTGCAGGGGAACTGCCCTTTATGAAACTGTTTTTTTTGGTGGGGGGGGAGGAAGGGAGGAAGGCAGGAAGGGAGGGAGGGAGGAAGGAAGGGATGAAGGAAGGAAGGGAGGGAGGGAGGGAAGGGAAGGAAG
>JAPYYA010004594.1:0-11646 GCA_028533165.1 Leontopithecus rosalia | reverse complement strand
CCATTCAGTATGATATTGGCTGTTGGTTTGTCGTAAATAGCTTTTATTACTTTGAGATACGTTCCATCAATACCGAGTTTATTGAGGGTTTTTAGCATAAAGGGCTGTTGAATTTTGTCAAAGACTTTCTCTGCGTCAATTGAGATGATCATGTGGTTTTTGTTTTTGGTTCTGTTTATGTGGTGAATTATGTTTGTAGACTTGTGTATGTTGAACCAGCCTTTCCTCCCTGGGATGAATCCTACTTGATCATGATGGATAAGTTTTTGGTGTGCTGCTGCAATCGGCTTGCCAATATTTTATTGAAGATTTTTGCATCTATGTTCATCATGGATATTGGCCTGAAGTTTCTTTTCTTGTAGAGTCTCTGCCAGGTTTTGGTATCAGGATGATGTTGGTCTCATAAAATGAATTGGGAAGGACTCCCTCTTTTTGAATTATTTGGAATAGTTTCAGAAGGAATGGTACCAGTTTCTCTTTGTGTGTCTGGTAGAATTCGGCTCTGAACCCATCTGGACCTGGGATTTTTTTGTGTGTGGTAGGCTCTTAATTGCTGCCTCAACTTCAGATCTTGTTATTGGTCTATTCATGGTTTCAACTTCTTTCTGGTTTAGGTTTGGGAGGACATAAATGTCCAGGAATTTATCCATTTCTTCCAGGTTTGTTAGTTTATGTGCCTAGAGTTGTTTGTAATATTCTCTGATGATGGTTGGAATTTCTGTGTAGTCTGTGGTGATTTCCCCTTTATCGTTTTTTATTGCATCTATTTGGTTAGTCTCTCTTTTCTTTTTTATTAATCTGGGTAGTGGTCTATTTTATTGATCTTTTCGAAAAACCCACTCCTGGATTTATTGATTTTCTGAAGGGTTTTTTGTGTCTCTATCTTCTTCAGTTCTGCTCTGATCTTAGTTATTTCTTGTCTTCTGCTAGGTTTTAAGTTTTTTTTATCTTGCTCCTCTAGCTCTTTCAATTTTGATGATAGGGTGTCAATTTTGGATGTCTCCACTCTTCTCATGTGGGCATTTATTGCTATATATTTTCCCCTAGAGACTGCTTTAAATATGTCCCAGAGACTCTGGTATGTTGTGTATTCATTCCCATTTGTTTTGAAGAACTTCTTTATTTCTGCCTTCATTTCATTGTTTATCCAGTCAACATTCAAGAGCCAGTTGTTCAGTTTCCATGAAGCTGTGCAGTTCCGAGTTAGTTTTTGAATTCTGAGTTCTAACTTGATTGCACTGTGGTCAGAGAGACTGTTTGTTATGATTTCAGTTCTTTTGCATTTGCTGAGGAATGCTTTATTTCCAATTATGTGGTCAATTTTAGAGTAGGTGTGATGTGGTCTGAGAAGAATGTATATTCTGTGGATTTGGGGTGGAGAGTTCGGTAAATGTCTATCAGGTTTGCTTGTTCCAGGTCTGAGTTCAAGCCCTGGATATCTTTGTTAATTTTCTCTTTGGTTGATCTGTCTAATGTTGACAGTGGAGTGTTAAAGTCTCCCACTATTATTGTGTGGGGGTCTAAGTCTCTCTGTAAGTCATTAAGAACTTGCCTTACATATCTGGGTGCTCCTGTATTAGGTCCATATATATTTAGGATCAGTAGCTCTTCTTGTTGTATCAATCCTTTTACCATTATGTAATGATTTTCTTTGTCTCTTTTGATCTTTGTTGCTTTAAAGTCTATTTTATCAGAGATGAGAATTACAACTCCTGCTCTTTTTTTGCTCTCCATTTGCTTGGTAAATCTTCCTCCATCCCTTTATTTTGAGCCTTTGTGTATCCTTGCATGTGAAATGGGTTTCCTGGATACAGCACACTGATGGGTTTTGGCTATTTATCCAATTTGCCAGTCTGTGTCTTTTGATTGGTTCATTTAGCACATTTACATTTAGCATTAATATTGTTATGTGTGAATTTGATACTGCCAATATGATTCTAGCTGGCTGTTTTGCCCGTTAGTTGATGCAGATTCTTCATTTTGTTGATGCTCTTTAGCATTTGGTATGTTTTTGGAATGGCTGGTACTGATTGTTCCTTTCTATGTGTAGTGCCTCTTTCAGGAGCTCTTGTAAAGCAGGCCTGGTGGTGACAAAATCTCTGAGTACTTGCTTGTTTGCAAAGGATTTTATTTTTCCTTCACTTCTGAAGCTTAGTTTGGCTGGATATGAAATTCTGGGTTAAGTTCTTTTCTTTAAGGATGTTGAATATTGGCCCCCACTCTCTTCTGGATTGTAGGGTTTCTGCCAAGAGATCTGCTGTGAGTCTGATGGGCTTCCCTTTGTGGGTAAACTGACCTTTCTCTCTGGCTGCCCTTAGCATTTTCTCCTTCATTTCAACCCTGGTGAATCTGATAATTATGTGCTTTGGGGTTGCTCTTCTTGAGGAATATCTTTGTGGTGTTCTCTGTATTTCCTGGACTTGAATATTGGCCTGCATTACTAGGTTGGGGAAGTTTTCTTGGATAATATCCTGAAGAGTATTTTCCAGCTTGGATTCATTCTCTTCATCACATTCAGGTACACCTATCAAACATAGATTAGTCTCTTCACATAGTCCCACATTTCTTGGAGGCTTTGTTGATTCCTTTTTGAACTTTTTTCTCTAATCTTGCCTTCTTGCTTTATTTCATTGAGTTGATCTTCAACATCTGATATCCTTTCTTCTGCTTGGTCAATTAAGCTGTTGAAACTTGTGCATGCTTCATGAAGTTATTGTGTTTTTCAGCTCCATCAATTCACTCATATTCCTCTTTAAGTTGTCCATTCTTGTTATCATTTCATCAAATATTTTTTCAAGGTTCTTAGTTTCTTTGCATTGATTTAGAACATGTTTTTTTAGCTCGTGGAAGTTTCTCATTACCCACCTTCTGAAATCTGATTCTGTCATTTCATCACACTCATTCTCCATCCAGCCTTGTTCCCTTGCTGAAGAGGAGTTGCAATTCCTTGTAAGAGGTGAGGTGTTCTAGTTTCTGGTGTTTTCCTCCTTATTGCGCTGGTTTCTTCCCATCTTTGTGGATTTATCCACCTGTCATCTGTGTAGTTGCTGATTTTCAGATTGGGTCCTGAGTCGACGTCCAGATTGTTGATGATGAAGTTATTTCTGTTTCTTAGTTTTTCTTCTAACAGTCTGGCCCCTCTGCTGTAGGACTACTGAGGTCCACTCCAGGCCCTGCTTGCCTGGGGATCACCTGCAGCAGCTGCAGAACAGTAAGTGTTGCTACCAGTTTCTTCTGCTGCTACCTTTGTCCCAGAATGATGCTGGCCAAATGTCAGTCTGATCAGTCCTCTATGAGGTGACTCTTTGGATACATGGGGGTCAGGGAGCTGCTTGAGTAGACAGTCTGTTCTTTATAGGAGCTCAGGTGCTGAGCTGTGAGCTCTGTTGTTCATTCAGAGCTGCTACGCAGGTACATTTAAGTCCGCTGCAGCAGAACTCATAAACACCCTTCTTTTTTCTCCAGGTGCACTGTCCCAGGGAGTTAGGGCTTTATTTATGAGTATTTGTTCATTGCTGCCTTTTTTTTCCATGGCTGTCCTGCCCAGCAAGGAGGCAGCCTAGTCACTGTCTGCCTGCAGATTCTTTGTTGATCTGCTGTGGGGTCCGCCCTGCTGCCATGTGTATTTCCTTGCAGTCCTGTTTATTTGGGTGTGGTTAGAACTGCCTCAGCAATGGTGGCCTGCCTCTGTGATGGCAGACTCTCTGTTATCTGGGTTGCCTTGGGAACAGCAGGCTGCATCAGCAATGGCAGACTACCTCCGTAGGGGTGGAGTGCCTCAGTAATGGCAGATGCCCCTCCCACACAGAGCTGGACCATCCCAGGTTCAGCTGTGCTTGCCATGAAACTCAACCCCGAGCATTTCCAATTGCTGTTTTTTTGTTTGTTTTTGTGGGCATGGGACCCACCAAGCCTGATCACCTGGCTCCCTGCCTCAGAGCCTTTTTTTTTAAGTTGAACTGTTGACTCTCTCCCAGGTGTTCCAGTCACCTACTGAAAGGGTGCTGGGATCTGTGTGAGTTCCCATGTGGTGACCCACTGCGCCGGCTGAAACAACATCGCTGCCTGGGAATCTCCTGTCCTGACACTATGCTTCAGTCCCATTTAATCAGATGAATGGGCTAATCTGCCTTCCCAGATCGCCAACTGCCAGTTTAACAGGGCAACCAGAGCAGTGTATTTTGTATGGAGAGCCGCTGCACTGTGGCACTGGCCAAAACAGCCGCGCCGGCCAAAACAGCTGTGCTGGCGACCCATGGGGCTTCTCCGCCTGGGAGTCTCCTGATCTGTGGGCAATAAAGAACCATCTGGAAATGCGATGTCAACTCACCCTCTGTGCTTTCACTGAGAGCTGCAATCCTGAGCTGCTCCTACAGTGCCATCTTGAATCTTCCTCGATACTTTACATTTTTGAGACTCAGTTTCATCTCAAAAATGTAGCTATTTTTCCTGTTAACTTCATAGGGTAGTTGTGAGAAAAAAATTAATGGTTTTTAATATATTTAAAGATATGTGAAACTATTACCATAGTCAATTTTAGGTTTTCATCACCTCAAGAAGAAACCTTATATCTTTTAGCTGCCCTTGCCCTGTGACCCCTTTCCTCACTCCTAAGCACCACTAATCCACTTTCTGTCTCAGTAAATTTCCATATTCTGGACTTTCATATGAATGGAATCATAGCATATGGTCTTTTGTGACTGCCTTCTTTCACTTTGCATAACATTTTCAATGTTATCCTTTTCATGTATTTGGGGATACAGTAATATCCCTGCTTTTATTCCTTATGCTGGTAACTTTTATCTTTTTTATCTTTGTCAGTCTTTCTGGAGGCTTATTAATTTCATTGATTTTTTTAAACACCCAGCTTTTCACCCAGCCTTTGGTTTTATTGATTTTCTCCATTTAAGTTCACTGACTCTTGCCTCTGTCATCTCCATTCTGTTATTAGTTCATCCAGTGAGTTTTAAATTTTGGTTATTGTATCCTAAAAATTTTCCATTTGGTTAATTCTATTTATTTGCTGATACATTCTGTTTTAATGTTTGTTTCAAGAGTGTTTATAATTGCTATGCAAACATTTTTATAACATGTTTTAAAGTCTTTGTCAGGTAAATCTAACATCTGTGTAATTTTGTCATTAGCAACTGTTGATTGTGTTTTTCCATGTGAGTTGAGACTTTCGTGTTTCTCCATACACCAAGTAATTTGGGCTTATACTCTTAGACCTTTGGAATATGACACTATGAAACTTGGTTTTATGTCCTATGGAGATTGTTGGTATTTTTCTTTTAACAAGCAATTAACCTAACTAGGTTGGAGACAAGTTTTAACTCACCTTCTGTGAGCTGTGGCTCCAATGTTTGTTCAGCTCTAATACCTTTACAGTGTTATCTGTATTTGTCCCACCTAGTATTTAGTCTTGGTCCTTGGCAGAATTCTATTAGCTCAGTTTTCAAAGTCTTTGGTGCACTAATTAGGGTAAGAGCCATGCAAATGAAGATAAGGAAGGTGAGTCTAGATGCTCATATAAAACTAATTGGGGTTGCTTTCTTGAACTCTTCGATTTCCACTATCTCTCTGTTACTTTCTGTTTCCTTGAGGATTCCCTTTTTGGAAACCACCCACTTTCATAATGGCTCCACCTCTGGTGCCAGTGAAAGGCACCAGTCAGTGAAAGGGTAGAAAGATGGGAAAAAGAAGGTCTGAGTTTAGATCTACTCTTTTGCAGCATGAGCTCCCCCAAATGGAGAGGATGTCTCCCTTCCCTTAGAGTTTTGGCTCTTGTAGTCTCCTGTTGGTAGCTACTGTAACAGCTGCCGCCATTGCTGTGGGATATCTTGGAGTCCAAGGCATGAGAGAATGGACAAAAACGAGAGGAAAAGACCCCAGAGGATTCTTGCAGGCTCTCTAAGCTTTAGGAGTTTACTTTCTTGCAGTTGCAGCCACAAATAGAAGGTTCCTACTCCTGTCTCTGAACCACAGTGCTCCTTTCCAGATTTGATGTTGCTCTGGATTCAGGCTGGGGAAGTTGCTGAAGGATAAAGGAATGCTGATGTGTTGATAATTTGAATTCTGGTATTCTTCCCCAGTTCACCTTTTTCAGAGTCCTCAAAGAGTTACATCATCTATTTTGTTCAAGGTTTATAGTTGTGTTCAATCAGAGAGAAAGGGTAATATGTATTTATCCTATGTCACCCCAAACTGGAATTTTGTTAAGTTTTCAGAGTTCTTATATATTCTGCAGCCAAGTCCTTTATCATATACATAATTTGCAAATATTTCCCCCAGTCTATGGCTTATTTTTTATTTTCTTAACAGTGTCTTTTTAAGAACAGAAGTGTTAATTTTTGATGTAGTACAATTTATCAAATTTTTCTTTTATGGATTGCGCTTTTGAGATAAAGTCTTTAAAAAGTCACAAATGCTTTTCTTTTCCTTTTTTTTTTAACAGGATCTCACTCTGTCACCCAGGCTGAAGTACAGTGGCAGGAACATGGCTTACTGCAGCCTCTAACTCCTGGGCTCAAGTGATCCCCTTGCATGAGCCTCCTGAGTAACTGAAAGCAAAGGCACCTGCTGCCATGCTCAATTAATTTTTAAATTTTTGTAGATATGAGGTCTCGCTATGTTGCCTGGTCTGGTCTTGGACCTCTGGCCTCAAGCAGTCCTCCCACCTCAGCCTCCCAAACTGCTGGGATTATAGGCTTGTGCTACCATGCCTGGCTTTTCCATGTTTTATTCTAGAAGTTTTATAGATTTTGGTTTTATGCCTATAATTAATCCTGTATTTTGTATATGGAATGAGATAGAAATTGAAGTACATTTATTTGAAATATTTGAACATTTGAAATATTTGAACATTCAAACATTTATTTGAAGTACATTTATTTGGATATGGATATCAAATTGCCTAGCATCATTAACAAAAATACTTTTTCAAAAGTCTTTTCTACACTGCTTTTACACTTTTGTAAAAAATCAGTTATCCATATATATGTGGTTTTATTTTAGTACTCTATTCTGTCCCATTGATCTATTTATCTGTTTTATTGTGGTAAAATATGCTAATATATTTTTCATTTTAACCATTTGCAATTGTACAATCAGTGGTATTAAATACATTCACAGTGTTTTATACCATCATCATTATCTATATACAATTTTATTCACTAGTCTCAACATAAACTCTGTACTCATTAAATAATAAATCCTTACTTCCCCCTCTCCCAGCCCTGGTAACCTATATTCTATTTTCTCTCTGTATGAATTTACCTATTCTAACTATTTCATGTAAGTGGAACCAAATGATATTTGTTCTTCTGTATTTGGTTTATTTCACTTAACATAATGTTTTCAAGATCCATCTGTGTTCTAGAATATATCTAAAAATTCCCTTATATCACTAAATAATGTTTGATTATATGCATATGCCACACTTTATTTATCCATTCATCTGTGGATGGACATGTGGGTTGTCTCCACCTTTTGGCTACTGTGAATAGTGCTGATGTCAACATTTGCCCAACTATCTGCTGAGTCCTTCCTTTTATTTCTTGTAGATATATGCCTAGAGGTGGACTTGCTATGTAATATGGTAGTTGTATGTTTAACTTTTGAGGGTCTACCAAACTATTTTTCACGGTGGCTACTCCATTTTACATTTCTATTAGCAATGCACAAGGAGTCTAATTTCTCCAAATCTCTATCAACATTTATTTTCCAGCTTAAAAAAATTATAGGTATCCTAGTTTGTGTGAAACGGCATACCACTGTGGTTTTGATTTGCATTTTTCTAGTGACTAATGATGTTGGACTTCTTTCGGACTTCTTTTCAGGTGCTTCTTGGCTATTTATATATCTTCCTTGGAGAAACGTCTACTCAAGTCCTTTGCCCAGTTTTAATAGGGAATTTTTGTTGTCGTTGTTGCTGTTGACTTGTAGGAGATGTTTATATATTATAGATACCACTTCCTTATCAGATGTATGATTTGCAAATATTTTATCCTATTCTATAGGTTTTCATTTTCTTGATAGTATCCTTTGATACATGAAAGTTCTCAATTTTGATGAAGTCAAATTTATTTTTTTCTTTTGTTGCCTGTGTATTTGGTGTCACAGTCACTGAATTTTGCCAAATTCAATGTCATGGATATTTTCTTCAAATTTTTTTCTTCTTCTAAGAATCTTACAAGTTAGCTTTTAAGTTTAGGTATTTGACTATTTTAAGTCAATATTTGTATATGGTATAAGATAAGGGTCCAAGTTCATTCTTTAATGTGTAGAGATCAAGGTTTCCTAGTACCAGTTGTTGAAAAGGCTGTCCTTTCCCCATTGAATGGTCTTAGTACACGTGTCAAAAAAAATTGACCATGTATCTTAGAGTTTATCTCTAGGCTCTCCGTTCTATTCCATTTATCTATGTGTCTGTCCTCATGCTAGTACTATTACTCTAACTTCTTAGTAAGTTCCACAGTTAGGAAGTGTGAATCCTCCAACTGTATTTTTCTTTTTCAAGATTATTTTGGCTATTTGGGACCCCTTGCAATTCCATATAAATTTGAGAATTATTTTTCCATTTTTAGGAATAAGATTGTTGAAATTTTGATAAGAGACAGCATTGAACTTGGAGATTGCTTTGGTAAATATTGATACCTTAACAATGTTAAGTCTTTCTATCCAAGAGCCTGGATGTCTTTTTATTTATTTAAGTATTCTTTAGTTTCTTTCAACAATGTTTTTTAGTTTTCAGTGTAGAAGTCTTTCACCTCCAGGGTTAGATTTATTCCTTGTATTTCTTTTAGATGCCATTGTAAATGAAATTGCTTCATTAGTTTCATTTTTGCATTGTTCATTGCTGGCATGTAGAAACAACACTTTTTTATATTAATCTAGTACTCTGCAACTTAGCTAAATTTATTTATTACCTCTATATCTTTCATGTGGATTCTTCAGGATTTTCTATATATAGGGTCATATCATCTGCAAATAGAGATAGCTTTACCTCTTCCTTTCCAATCTGGATGGTTTTTACTTCTTTTTTGTCTAGTAGCTCTGGCAAGAACTTCCAATACATCATTGAAGGGCAGTGGTCAAAGAGGATATCCTTATTTTGTTTCTGATATTAGGGGAGAAGCTTTCAGCCTTTCACCATTGAATGTGATGTTAACCACAGATTTTTCATAATTATCCTTTATCATATTGAGGAATTTCCCCTCTATTTTTAGTTTTCTGAGAGTTTTATTAAAAAAGGATGTTGGATTTTGGAAAATGCCTTTCTGCATCAATTGAGATGATCATGTGGTATTCTTCCTTGGTTTTATTAATGTGATGTGTTACATTAGTTGATTTTCTTATGTTGAACCACTCTTCCATTCCTGGAATAAATCTTACTTGGTCATAGTAAATAATACTCGCTAATATGCTGTTGGATTTAATTTGTTAATATTATGTCGAGGATTTTTTTCATCTATAGTAATAAGGGACATTGGCCTGTAATTTTCTCTTCTTTTGATGTTTTTATCTGGTTTTGGTATCAGGGTAATTCTGGTGTTGTATAAGGAGTTAAAAGGTGTTTCCTCCTCTTCACTTTTTTGGAAGAATTTGAGAAGATTTGTTAATTCTTCTTTAAACGTTTGATAGATTCATCAGTAAATCCATCTGGTCCAGGACTTCACTTTTATGGGGAAGTTTTTGATTACTGTTTCAATCTCTTTATTTATAATAGTTTTATTAATATTTTCCATTTCTTTTTTAGTCAATTTAAATAATTTGAGTGTTTCAAGGAATTTATTCACATATTCTAGGTTCTCTAACTTGTTTGCTTACAATTGTTAATAGTATTCACACTCCCTGTCATCTCTGTAGAGACAGTAGTAATGTTTCCACTTTCATTTTCAATTTTAGTTAATTGCATTTTCTCTTTTATTCTTTGTAAGTCCAGTTAAGGTTTGTAAATTTTGTTCATCTTTGCAAAAGACCAACTTTTGGTTTCATGGATTTTCTCTATTCTCTATTTTGTTTATTTCTGCTCTAATTCTATTTCCTTCCTCCTACTAGTTTTGGGGTTTTGTTTTGTTTTTTTTTTTTTTGAGACGGAGTTTCGCTCGTTACCCAGGCTGGAGTTCAATGGTGCAATCTCGGCTCACTGCAACCTCTGCCTCCTGAGTTCAGGGAATTCTCCTGCCTCAGCCTCCTGAGTAGCTGGATTTCAGGCATGCACCACCATGCCCAGCTAATTTTTTGTATTTCTTAAAGTAGAGACAAGGTTTCATGTTGACCAGGATGGTCTTTTTTTTAAATTATTATTATTGCATTTTAGGTTTTGGGGTACATGCATAGAACATGCAAGATAGTTGCATAGGTACACATGTGGCAGTGTGTTTTGCTGCCTTCCTCCCCTTCACCCACATTTGGCATTTCTCCCCATGCTATCCCTCCCCAGCTTCCCCCCGGGGTCCCTCCCCTATTCCCCAAAATAGACTCCAGTGTGTAGTGCTCCCCTCCCTGTGTCCATGTGTTCTCATTGTTCATCACCAGCCTATGAGTGAGAATATGCGATATTTCATTTTCTGTTCTTGTGTCAGTTTGCTAAGAATGATGTTCTCCAGATTCATCCATGTCCCTTCAAAGGACACTAACTCATCATTTTTGATTGCTGCATAATATTCCATGGTGTATATGTGACATATTTTCCCAGTCCAGTCTATCATCGATGGGCATTTGGTTTGGTTCCAGGTCTTTGCTATTATAAACAGTGCTGCAGTGAACATTCGTGTTCATGTGTCCTTATAGTAGACCGATTTATAGTCCTTTGGATATATACCCAGTAATGGGATTGCTGAGTCAAATGGAATTTCTATTTCTAGGTCCTTGAGAAATCTCCACACTGTCTTCCACAATGGCTGAACTAGTTTACACTCCCACCAGCAGTGTAAAAGTGTTCCTATTTCTCCACATCCTCTCCAGCATCTGTTGTCTCCAGATTTTTTAATGATCACCATTCTAACTGGCGTGAGATGGTATCTCAATGTAGTTTTGATTTGCATCTCTCTAATGAGCGTGATGATGAGCATTTTTTCTTTTCTTTTTTTTTCTTTTTATTGCATTTTAGGTTTTCGGGTACATGTGCTTAACATGCAAGATAGTTGCATAGGTACACACATGGAAGTGTGTTTTGCTGCCTTCCTCTCCTTCACCCACATTTGGCATTTCTCCCCATGCTATCCCTCCCCAGCTCCACCCGCCACCCCCACTGTCCCTCCCCTATTCGCCTCAAAAAACCCAGTGTGTAGTACTCCCTTCTCTGTGTCCATGTGTTTTCATTGTTCATCACCCGCCTATGAGTGAGAATATGCGGTATTTCATTTTCTGATCTTGTGTCAGTTTGCTGAGAATGATGTTCTCAAGATTCATCCATGTCCCTACAAAGGAAACAAACTCATCATTTTTGATTGCTGCATAATATTCCATCGTGCATATGTGCCACATTTTCCCAGTCCAGTCTACCATCGATGGGCATTTGGGTTGGTTCCAGGTCTTTGCTATTGTAAACAGTGCTGCAATGAACATTCATGTGCATGTGTCCTTATAGTAGAACGATTTACAGTCCTTTGGATATATACCCAGTAATGGGATTGCTGGGTC
>JAPYYA010004593.1:0-11648 GCA_028533165.1 Leontopithecus rosalia | reverse complement strand
GGCATGGGGAGAAATGCCAAATATGGGTGAAGGGGCAAAAGGCAGCAAAACACACTGCCACGTGTGTACCTATGCAACTATCTTGCATGTTCTGCACATGTACCCCAAAACCTAAAATGCAATAAAAATAAAAATTTTAAAAAGTCACAAAACAAGTCTAAAAACATTCAAAAAAATGAAATAATAGGAAGAATCTTCACTGAAAATTGAATAAAATTAGGAACTAATGACAAGAAGAATTTTGGAAACTACGCAAATACATGGAAATTAAACAATATGCTCCTGAATGATCAGTGGGTCAAGAAATAAATTAAGAAGGAAATTGAAATTTTCTGGCAGAAAATGATAACTGAAACACAGCATGCCAAAATCTTAGTACTGTAAAAGCAGGACTAAGAGGAAAGTTGATAGCTATAAGTGCCTACATGAAAAAAGAAGAAAAACTTCAAATAAACAACCAAATAATACATCCTAAAAAATCAGAAAAGTAGGCCAGGCACGGTGGCGCATGCCTGTAATCCCAGCAGTTTGGGAGGCTGAGGCGGGTGCATTACAAGATCAGGAATTCGAGACCACCCCGGCCAACACAGTGAAACCCCATCTCTTAGCAGAGACAAAAATCAGCTGGGTGTGGTGGCACGTGCCTGTAGTCCCAGCTCCTCAGGAGGCTGAAGCAGGAGAATTGCTTGAACCTGGGAGACAGAGAAGATCACATCATTGCACTGCATTCTGGGTGACAGAGTGACTAAGACTCGGTCTCAAAAAAAAAAAAGAATTAGGAAAGCAAGTGAACGCAATCATGGCATCCGCGGTGATGGCGCTGAAGACCCAGACAGTGGTTACATCCTTGCTGAGCCCCACTCCGACTGCAGCTCTTGCTGTCAGCTATGCATCCAAGAAGATAGGTGGCAGCTCCAAAAACCTCAGTGGAAAGTCATCAGGCAGACTTTAAAGCCAAGGCATTAAGACGACGGAAGTCACTTTGTTCACGCCGGGAACATCCTTGGAACACAGCACCATTTCCACTGGCACCCAGGTGCCGATATTGGCCATTGAAAAGGACCAGATTCTTGAGATAGCGTGTCTGATAACTGACTCTGATCTCAACATTTTGGCTGAAGGTCCTGACCTGATTATAAAACAACCAGATGAGTTGCTGGACAGCATGTCAGATTGGTGTAAGGAGCATCATGGGAAGCCTGGTGGTACCAAGGCAGTGAGGGAGAATCCAATTACATTGCAGCAGGCAGAGCATGAATTTCTATCCTTTGTATGACAGCAGACTCCTCTGGGGCTCTGTCCACTTGCAGGAAATTCAGTCCATGCAGACAAGAAGTATCTTGACAAATACATGCCCCAGTTCATGAAACATCTTCATTGCAGAATAATTGATGTGAGCATCGTTAAAGAGCTGTCCAGACACTGGTATCCAGAAGAATATGAATTTGCAGCAAAGAAGGCTGCTTCTCATAGGGCGCTGGGTGACATTAGTGAAAGCATCAAAGAACTTCAGCTTTACTGAAATAACATTTTCAAGGAAAAGAACTGATGAAAAGAAGAGGAAAGTTAGAGAAAATGAGGAAAATGAGAAGACCGTGAGTTGATGCCAGTTATGCCGCCACTACATCGTTATCCGGAGGCACTCTGGTGGGTTTGGTTTTGTTTTTTTCATGCTGATGTCCTGGCAGATCACCTTCTTTCAGTTAACTCGCATCTCCAGATTGATTGCTCAAGCAGACAGCACACGAAATACATTTCTCTTCATATGCTGTTTCCATTATGACACAGCAGCTCTTTTGTATGTCCCAGGTCATGTCACTCCCTTGGTACATATATGCATTTACTTTTAGATTATTTCTTTTGTTTAAACAAATAAATAAGTGAATAAATAAAGCTAGTTCTACTGAAATGCGAAAAAAACAAAGAATTTGAAAAGCAAGAGCAAACTGAAGCCAAAATTAGTAGAAGTCAAGAAATAATAAAAATCAGAGAATAAATAAATGAAATTGAAATGAAGAAAACAAAACAAAATATCAGTGAAACAGAAAGTCGGCTTTTGGGGGAGTTAAAGGAAACTGACAAAACTTTAGCCAGACTAAGAAGAAAAGAGAGGAAATCCAAATGAATAGAATCGCAACTGAAAAAGGATGCATTAGAGCTGATACCACAGAGATTCAGAGGATCATTAGGAGCTACAATGAGCAACTATATACCAATAAATTGGAAAATCTAGAAGAAATGGACAAATTCCTAGACACATACAACCTAGCGAGACTGAACCATGAAGAAAACCAGTCTGAACAGATCAGTAACAAGTAATAAGAAGTCTTCCCCTAAGAAAAGTCTGTCACTTTGGGAGGCTGAAGCAGGTGGATCACCTGAAGTCAAGAGTTCAAGACCAGCCTGGTCAACATGGTAAAACCCCATCTCTACTAAAAATACAATAATTAGGTGGGAGTGGTGGTGCATGCCTGTAATCCCATCTTCTTCCAAGGCTGAGGCAGGAGAATCTTTTGAACCTGAAAGGTAGCAGAATCGCTTGAACCTGCAGTGAGCTGAGATTGCAGCACTGCACCCCTGCCTAGGCGACAAGTGAGGCTCCAACTCAAAAAAAAAAAAAAAAGAAAAGCCTAGGACCCAATGGCTTCACTGCTGAATTCTACCAAACATTTAAAGAACTAATACCAATCCTACTCAGACTATCCCGAAAAACAGAGCAGTAAGAAATACCTCCAAACTCATTCTACAAGGCCAGTGTTACCCTGATACCAAAAGCAGAAAAAGACACATTAAAAAGAAAAGAAAAGAAAACTACAAGCCAATATCTCATGATGAATATCGATGCAAAAATCCTCAACAAAATACAAGCAAACTGAATTCAACGATACAGTAAAAAGATCATTCATCATGACCAACGGGATTTATCTCTGGGATGCAAGGATGGTTCAACATATATGAATCAATCAGTACGATACGTCATATCAACAGAATGAAAAATAAAAACCATATGATCATTTCAATTGATGATGAAAAAGCATTTGATAAAATTCAACATCTCATCATGATAAAAACTCTCAGAAATTGGGTATAAAAGGAACATACCTTAACACGTTGAAAGCCATGTAAAACAGATCCCCAGCTGGTATCATATTGCTTGAGGAAAAACTAAAAGCCTTTCCTCTAATATCTGGAACGTGACAAGGATGTCACTTTTACCATTGTTATTCAAGATAGTACTGGAAGTCCTAGCTAGAACAATCAGAAAAGAAAAAGAAAGAAAGAAAGGGCATTCAAATCAGAAAGGAAAAAGTCAAATTATGTTTGTTTGCAGATGATATGATCTTACATTTGGAAAACCTAAAGACTCCACAAAAAAACTATTATAACTGATAAACAAATTCAGTAAATTTGCAGGATACAAAGTCAGTATACAACATCAGTAGCATTTCTATATGCAAACAGTGAACAATCTAAAAAAGAAATTTAGGCCGGGTGCAGTGGCTCATGCCTGTAATGCCAACACTTCGGGAGGCCAAGGTGGGAGGATCACTTGAGCCCAGAAGTTCAAGGCCAGCCTGGACAACATGGAGAAAGCCTGTCTCTACAAAAAATACAAAACTTTGCCAAGCATGGTGGTGTATGCCTATAGTCCCAGCGACTCAGGAGGCTGAGGTGAGAGGACTGCTTGAGCCTGAGAAGTGGAGGTTGCAGTGAGCCAAGATTATGCTAGTGAACTCCAGCCTGGGTAACAGAGTGAGACTCTGCCTTTAAAAAAACGACACACAAATGGCAAAGAGGCATATCAAAAGGTGCTCAACATCACTGATCACCAGAGAACAGAGAAATGCAAATCAAAACTGCAATGAGATATCATCTCACCCTATTTAAAATGGCTTTTTATCTAAAAGCAGTAAGAAATGGTGGTGAGGATGCAGAGAAAAGGAAACTTTCATACACTGTTGGTGGGAATGTAAATTAGTAAAACCACTATGGAGAACAGTTTGGAGTTCCCTCAAAAAGCTAAAGAGAAGAGCTACCATATGATCCTGCAAGCCAACTGCTGGGTATGTACCCAAAAGAAAGAAAATCAGTGTACCAGAGAGATCGCTGCACTCACATATTTGTGGCAGCACTGTTCACAATAGCCAAGATTTGGAAGCATCCAGTGTCCATCAACAGATGAATGGATGTACACAATGGAGTACTATTCAGCCATAAAAAGATAACGAGATCCTGTCATTTGCAACAATATGGATGGAACTGGGGGTCAACAGGCTATTGGAATAAACCAGGCATAGAAAGACAAACGTCACATGTTCCCACTAATCTGTGGGATCTAAACATCAAAACAATTGGTTGAGGTCAGGAGTTCAAGACCAGCCTGGTCAACATGGTGAAACCCCATCTCTATAAAAATATAAAAATTAGCCGGTCATGGTGATGTGTGCCTGTAATCCCAGCTACTCAGGAGGCGGAGGCAGGAGAATCACTTGAACCTGGGAGGCAGAGGTTGCGGTGAGCCGAGATCGCACCACTGCACTCCAGCCTGGGTGACAGAGTAAGACTCCATCTCAGAAAATAATGATAAGAATAATCACATACTATTTGAAAATAAACAATGGCAGTACATATTCAAGACAGTAGGAAATAGTTTAAGTCATACTCAAATGAAAAGTTGTAACATTGATTTCAAAACACAAGAGTGAAAATAAATTAACTCATCTTCCCTTACAAGAAAGTGGTACTACAATGGTAGCTAACATGCATTGAGGGTTCGTATGTTCTAAGTGTTTCGTGTGTATTACTTCATTTAATTCTCACGTCACACTACAACACAGGCATGATTATATTGTCATCTGACTGATCAGGGCACTGAGGCTCAGTGTCTACTAAACACACTGTTACAACAAACTGAAAGGAAGCTCCCAGAGCCCATGCTGTTACCACCGAACTGTCTATGACTCAGATGAAAACAGCAAAACAAAGGCAGAGCAAGCAGAAAGCAGATAATATGGGGAAAAAAGAGAAGTGAATGAAATGGAGAATATAATTTTCAAGAAATATATAAAGAACCAAAATATATTTGATAAGTATTATAAATACTAAATAAAACAATAACCTCAGAAGCTTGAGGTTAATCCCCAAATAAGTGATATATTCTGAATGCTCTAAAGGAGAATTATCCCAAAGCTTTAATGCACCTGTTATTATTATAAACTTTTCCACAGAGCAGAACACATTGGGAAGCTTCTAAATTTATTATATTACTACCATAAATCCTAGTATAACCCTGATAACCAAATTATATTATAGCAGAACTAAGAAAAACTCAAAAATGCCAAAAAATCAATATGCAAATGTTGCTATGAATAAAACTGCAGATATTTATAAAAAGTAGCAAATAAAATCCATCAATATATTAAAATTACTACAGTATGACAGTAATGCATAGAAAATTTATCATTACTACATTTAGCAACATAACTCATCTTATTAACAAATACTACTTTCTAGGCTGGGAACAGTGGCTCGTGTCTGTCATCCCAGCACATTAGGAGGCTGAAGTGGGCCGATCACCTGAGGTCAGAAGTTCAAGACCAACTTAGCCAACATGGTGAAACCTCGTCTCTACTAAAAATGCAAAAATTAGCCAGGCGTGGTGGCGGACACCTGTAATCCCAGCTACTTGGGAGGCTGAGCCAGGAGAATCACTTCCTGAGAGGCGGAGGTTGCAGTGAGCCAATATCACACCACTACACTCCAGCCTGGGCAAAGTGAGACTCTCTCCGTCTCAAAAACAAAAACAAAAAATTACTTTCTAAAACAAATTACCATGAAAGTTAAAAATCGATCAACAGGTTGGAAGTAACTTGGTTGTTAATGCATATAACAGAAGAAAAATATTAAACCTTGAAAAATATATAAAAAGAGTTCATAAATAAAATGAATATCTAAACAGAAAAAAAACAAGCAGTAAATAGCAAGGGAAATACAAAGGAATAAGCTTATTAGAAGATGGTCAGGCAGGGCATGATGGCTCCCGCCTATAATCCCAGAACTTTGGGAGGCCATGGCAGGAGAATCGCTTGAGCCTAGGAGTTTGAGACCAGCCTGGGCAACATAGCAAGGACCCATGTATACAAAAAAAAAAAAAGAGCCGGGGTGAGGGTGCAAGCTGTAATCCTAGCGACTGTGGAGGCTGAGGTGGGAGGATGACTTGAGGACAGGAGCTCCAGGCTGCAGTGAGCTCTGACCATACCACTGCACTACAGCCTGGATGACAGATTGAGACCCTGTCTCAAAACAAGAGAGGATGGCAAATACTCCCTATCTAGAAACATGCACAAATATAATGCCATAGTTCTCACCTGACAGAAAGCAATGAAAAGGATTAATCATAGCCAGTTCTGTTGTATGCTAGAGGAAATGGATATATTGTCTACTCTGGGTTAGAATATAAATTGGTTCAGCATTTGAAAAGAAAATTTGGCAGCTTTCTCTTACATTTTTAAGTTTGCCATTTCTATGGAATCATCCTGAGGAAATACACATTTATAAGAGTATGTATAAAAGCTGTTCTTAGCAGAATTATTAAGAGAAAAAGTAGATGTTCACCAATCGCAGTTTGTTAACCCAATGCACCCAGAGCATGGAATGCCGGGAGCAGTGAGAAAGAACAAGGTAATTTACATGTGTGAACATGCGGAGATCTCCAAGACAAAGTAAAAAAACAACAAAAATAAGTGCAGAAAAATAAAAATTAAAATAAAAAAAGTAAATTATTTAAATAAAAATAAATAAACAAAAAAATTAAAAAAATTTTTAATAAAAAGAAAAAGAGAAATCCATGCAGAATGTATAGTCAATACGGTACCACTTAAGTAAAAACAAACACACAAACTATTTCTAACCTTACATAAATGTGTACGTGAATATACAGAAACCAATCTGAAATAACAAAGGTGAAACTGTTAAAGATGGCGATTTCGGGAGAGGAATGGAATTAACAAGGGAGAGGAGGTGGAAATAGGAATGGGGCTTGCATCTTAACATTGTTCTTAAAAATAAGCAAATATTATCTTAATATATATACGTAAATTACATTAGCAAAATGAGAAATAAAGTCCTAGGAATATGCAGACATTTTTAAAACACTATTGGCAAAATAAAGGCTCAAAGCAAAAAACTGGCAGACCAATTTTTGGTTCAAATAATGGTTCTTAACCGAGATGCCATAAAATGAAGACTATGAATCTGATTGCATATGAAAATTAAGACATACAGCAAATGACTGGGGAAAATTATCCTCAACACATAGGACAGATAGCAGCTAATTTCCTTAAGACAGGATGGTCACAAAACAATGGAGACAAATGAACAACTGAAAAATGGGTGAACAGCCAGTCATGGCAATGTGCACCTGTGGTCCCAGCTACTCAAGATGCCAGTGCAGGAGGATTGCTTGAGCCCAGGAGTTGGAGGCTTTGGTGAGCTGACTGTGCCACTGCACTTCAGCCTGGATGACACAGAGACCCCCCCCCCGGGGCTTCTGCAGAGTCACCTCGTGCATCAATGACATGTCACATGTTCTAACTGCCACCGTCCAGCAGCTCACCCCCAGCCTTCAGGGACTCTCCTGTTTCCCAGCTACCCGCAAACCACCACGGATTTCTGACAGCCCGTCACACCCAGGAATTACATAGAAACTCAGACCTCACTGGGATTCTCCCCTGTGACTCCTGCTCCTTCACCCCCAGCCTCAGGGACTCTCCCATGTCTCCCAGTTACTCTCCAGCATCCCCGATCTCCAACAGTCAGCCTCCCACACCCGGGAAGCACCTACAGATGCAAATCTGAGTGCCCTCCTCCACGCTGTCTGTCACCTCTCCTCCTGCGGCCCTTTGGGACACTCCACTGTGTCCCAGCTCCTCTCCAGCCATCCCCAGATTTCTCCTGGGCTCAGCCCGTAACACCCAGGAGACCCCCAGAAACTCACAGACCTCCCTGGAGTCCTCCCCATGTCTCCCGTGCCCACAGGGACTCTTCCGTGTCTCCCAGTTCCTCTCCAACCACCCCCACATTTCAGCTGGAGTCAGCCCCCATACCCAGGAATCACCTAGAAACCTGCAGACCTCCCCGAGATCCTCCCCAACGTCTCCCTCATCTTCACCCTTTGCTCTCAGGGATGCTCCTCTGTCTCCCAACCCCTCCAAGATCCCCAGATTTCTGCAACAGTCAACCCTACACATCCAGGAAACACCCAGAGATTCAGAGACCTCACAGGGCTCCTCCCCCATCTCTCTCACCTCTTCACCCCCACACTCAGAGACTCTCCCGTGTGTCCCGGCTCCTCTCCAACCATCCCCAGATCTCAAACCCCCACACCCAGGAATCACCTAGAAACTCAGAGCTCCCTGACATCCTCCCCAATCTCCCTCATATCTTTACCCCCATTCCTTATGGACTCCTGTGTCTCCCGGCTCTGCTCTAACCATGCCCAGTTTTCTGCACGAGCCAGCCCTAGGCACCCAGGAGACCCCTCAAAACTCACAGACCTCAGCAGCTTCTTCTCCCACAACCTCCGTCTACACAGCAGTGGCCCCCACATATCCCCCGTGGCCGCACACCCAGCTCCCTTCACACTCACACACTCCCGGGCCTCACAGCCACTCTCCATTATTGTCCTTCAGCTCATCGTCCCAGCCAATCTGCTGGCCAGCATGATGGCTTACTTGCCCCTTTCCCCACATTCCTGGTCAGGGCCCCACATCCAGCCACAGAAGAGCCCCTCCTGCCTTCCACACAGGCCCGTCTTTCTTTATACTGTCATACAATTGCCAGCAGTCTCTTCTGGGGCTCTGCACAGTCGCTGTGGGCTGTGTGGACGGAGGTTGTGGGAGAGCCCCTCTACTGGCCAGCATCCCCAATCAGGCTATCATCGCCCCTCAGCTGGGCATCGGGACCCCCCTGCCTGCTGACGTGGCCACCAGCACCCGTGCCAACGTGACCCCCAGCCTGTCAGCATCCTGCGGGTGAGCCTCCTCTCGGGCAGTGACGCTATTGATGCGAACCCCCATTTTCAGGTCTCTCATTTGTAAACATGACCGCGTTCCCTTCTCTCTATTTCTTCCATTCACAGGACATCTCACTGTCTCTGTTTCTGCCTCCATTCAAACAGTTACTCATTCTTTTTCCCTTTTCACTATGTCTGCCCCAGTGTCATTGCGGACGCCCTAGATGAGATTCACCTGATTAAGGTGATGGATTGAATGCCTTTTAGTATATCCATAATTGTGCACAATTTTACGATTTTATAATATTTTATCACCACCACCGCCACTCCCCCACCCCTGCCAAGGAAACCCTGTAAAAAGTAGTCATTCCTCATGCTGTCTCCAATCCCCACCCGCAGCCACAACCTGGGCCCTAGGTAACAGCCTCAGAGAGAGTCTACCCTAGCTCCATAGATTTGCCTATTCTGGGTATTTCCTGAAAACAGAATAACACAATATGTGAGCCTTTTTTTTTTTTTAGCTCAACTGCGTTTTTACTTAGGATAACGTTTTCAAGGTTCATCCTCATGGTAGCATTGTCTACAGCTTCATTCGTTTTGTGGCCCAATGATGCTCAATTGCATAAATACGCTCCTGGGGATGCTAGCAAGTTGATAGGTCTAAGGCAGTTTCTGCCTTTCTGCTTTTGTGAATAATGCCGCTCCGCACACTCCTGTATGCTATTTGGTGTGGATATCTTTTCTCTTGGTGCATACCCAGAGAATTCCTGGGTCATATGAAGACTTACATGACATTTAACATGTTGAGGAACTCCCATATTAGTTTCCAACATGGCTGTCGCATTTGACAGTCCCACCAGCAGTGCAGGAATGTTACAGCTTCCTTGCATCCTCATCTGCGTTTGTCATTATCCAGCTTTTCCATCCTGGCCATTCTGGTGAATGTGAAGTGGCACCATTGTTGTTTTGACTTGCACGTCCCTGAGGACTGAGGATGCAGAGAATCATTTCATGCGTTTTGTGGGAAGTAGAAAAGTTCCTTTTTAAAGTTTCCTTTCTTGTTAAATCCTAAGTGTGCTAATAACTCTTTGTTAAGCCCTATCCTATGTAGCTGTTAGACACGTAGTACATTCTATGTCCTTGTACTTTCACCAAGATATCGGTGCTGGATGTGCTCACAGGCTTGTCCCAGCTCTCCATTGATTTTACCTCTTTAGAAAAGTTTGAAGTTATTAGCCAATCAAGTTTTAGTTTAGATTGTGATGTCCAGCTCAAGCCAAAGGAGATCAGACACAGCACTAAGGACATTCCAAATGCGTAAGGAGTAACTTTGTATGTATTCCCTTTGTTCTTTGTACTCCCGGAGCATAATGGCTACCGGAAGTATCCTTCCTGTAGTCCAGGAAGTAAAAATTGCATTGCTGAAAAATCCTTTGTCTCAGTGCTAATTTTTCTTTGCAGCACCAAGCATCTGTTTCCAACATGTTTCTTGTCTATTTGTGTGTCTTCTTTGGAGAAATATCTCCTGAAATCCTTTGCCTATTTAAAAATTGGATTATTTTTCTTCTTTTTATTGACTAGAAAGAATTCTTTTTGTAATCCAAATACAAGTTCCCTATCAGGCATATGATTGCAAATATTTTCTCCCATTTCGTGGTTGCCTTTTCACTTTTGAAACATAAAATGTTTTACTTTTTTAAAGTACAGTTGTATTTTCTTTTGCCACTTTGTGGTTTTGATGCCACATAAAAGACTTCATCTCGCCGGCAGTGATATTTTCTTCTGAGATTTTATCTACTATTGGTTTGTTTTGTTATTTTCTTTTGCGGGGGAGGAAGGCAGGAAGGGAGAGAACGAGGAAGGGAGGGAGGAAGGAAGGGATGAAGGGAGGAAGGGAGGGATGGAGGGAGGGAGGGAGGGAGAGAGGGAGGGAAGCGAAGGAAGGAAATCAAGCATTGAGAGACATTGCCGACCTGGATCTAGAGGTTTACAAGTTGATTTCTTTCTTTTTTTGAGAGAAGGAAAGAAAAACATGAGTAAAGGAGAGGAAGAAAGAGGAAGAGAAAGAGGGAGGGTGAATGGAAATATTGCTTTATTCTGAAAAAAAAAGTGTATTAATAATGACCAATCAATGTTTCATTTAAACCTATGAGTAGGTGTGATGTGGTATTGACAAGAATGTATATTTTGTGTATTTGAAGTGGAGAGCTCTATAAATATTTATTAAGTTGACTTGTTCCGGATCTGAGTTCGAGTCCTTGATATCCTTGTGAATTTTCTGTCTCATTGAATCTAAGTCTCTATGTATCTGGGTGTTAGGATCGTTAGCTCTTGTTGTTGCATTGATCCTTTTACCACCATATTTTTGTTGCTTTAAAATCTATTTTATCCAATATGAGAATTACAACTCCTGCTTTTAAATTATTTATTTATTTATTTTTGCTCTCCCTATGGTTGGTAAATCTTTCTCCACCCCTTTGTTTTGAGTCTTTGTGTATCCTTGCATGTGAAACGGGTCTGGATGGCCGTTGGGTTTTGGCTGTGTCTTTTGATTGGGGGATTTAGTCGATTTAAATTTAGGGTTACTGCCATTTGTTGTTAACTGGCTGTTTTATCCATTCGTTGATGTAAATTC